>NCVS01000677.1:163511-325635 GCA_003055095.1 Goniozus legneri
CCCCGAAATTCCACGAATTTTGTATATTGTGATATAAATAAATAACGAATGTGTATATTACAACGTGACCCCGAGCCTTATCGCGAATAACTATAAATTCATTGAATATTTTATTTTTCACGCGAATTTCTTCCTTCATAACGGAATCTGTGAATATTGTACATTATAATAATTACTAATTACATTAAATTTAAATATGATTTATTTCTAATGATGCATTCAGAACCGATAAGTTTCTTGTTCGTATCCATCTACTATCCTATTACGTCAAACGACCTCAACGAATCGTAAGATTTTAACGTTCAAATCAGTGCGACAATTTGAAGACGGAACTTACGATGTTTTGTTTCCTCTACTGATGGTAATCTCTTGAGGTACGATTTGATCAAACGAGTATTTTGTATATGGAAAAGTATTTTTTTTTTGTTTCTCGAGTATCTAAAATTCAATGATTGTACACTGAACATTCTTCGCCATTATTTTAGTTTCTCTCTCTCGTAAAAGCAAATTTATAACGCATTTGAATTGTATTATAAACCGACCACTCGACGGTTGGAAAAATGAACTCTCAGCTATTTCCAACGGGACGCTAATTCTCCCGTTACAAGTTATTCTCTGTTTATAGTGTATTTATAAACAAATGTCTCTCTACGAGGCATTTTAGTTTTTTAAAAAAAAATTTCCCATTTAATACATAATGCTTTCTCGTGTGCGCTCAGAATTTGTTCATACATTGTTCACTACTTTTTCCTGCAGCGATAAGACGCGTTTAGGAATTTTTCATGAACCGTGAAGTACTCGCGACTGTAATAAATTTAGGTATAATGTATATACGAAATTCAGCATAGGAAATAAGGTTATTCCTAAAAAAATGATTTTGATAACTATATATTCGTATTTATTTGAAATTAATCATTCACCGCACAACTTATCGCTGTACGAACAGTATTTAGTAAATTTAAATTAATACGTGAACGAATTGCTTATAAATTGTGTAAAATGTATAATATTCTGTTGTCGAAGGTATTTTGTACGTACTTGCGATATTCACAAAACGATAAAACTTGTATCCTGTATAAAATGAATAGAGTGGGGATAAATGTAGCATCTTTCCTTGTAAAATAATGTATATAACGAATAATTGACGAAAATGACAAATTAATTCTTAGATATTCTTTATACGTATCTATCTGTCTATTTGTCTATCCATCGATTATTATCATTCTATGTATCGCCACATTCAACGATTTACCTATTATATTGTCTATATGTAGATTCATAATACTTATGTGGTGAGATTATCGCTATGGAATATAATTTTTTTTTCTCGATCGCTCGTTTAAAATATTTAAATTATACTTCATCGAAATTCTTTTGTAAAGTAAAGGAATACAGATCTTTTGGAAATCGCTGAGAGTGAAATGTGTCCGTGTAAATGGAGAAAACAAGACTTATGAAAAAAATTGTAAAAAACAGCCAAAACTCGATTTGCGTTTAAAACGGACATAAGTAACATTCCAACCGCCCTATCCTAGGCCAGCAAAACGTTGCGACATACATACATCGTTAATACGAATTATACATATGCCTGGAACATATAATTATAATAACAGAGGAAGATAATAGTTCCTTCATTTTTGTGTAAATCACTCGAGTCATTTGTAAATTAAAAACGAAGAAACGCCTCATTTCTTGTAGAGTAAATTGATCATCCGTCGAAATAATTAAAACAAACACAAAAAAGCAAACAAAAACAAAATAAACTAAGCGGAAGAAAAATAATGATAAAGAAGCGAAAAGTTGAACATAAAATCTCGTACTTCTTATCATTCAAGATGACCGATTATAAATTCTGAATTTAATACGACTTCTTCGGTGATGATAGTAATTATAACTGTGTAATTATTATTGTCATTGCTAGTTGTATTATTATTACGATTACTTTTAATATTAATATTACTATATTATCATGGTAATAATACTAATAATGATACAAAATTGTATTGTTATTAGAATTATTATATCTAATATTTTTATTCCAACTGCTCTTTATTACGTTATTTTTTATAATTATGGCAGTCATTTTTTGTTGACTATTTCCTCTTTTTTTTTCTTGCTCCCCGAATATAATGAATAAACTCCAAGTACATAATACTTTATAAATGTAACGTGTAACATTTTGACATAGAAAATTTTTTGTTATCTCTTCAAAGACATCAGTTTTCTTTTTTTTTCTCTCTATCTCTCTCGATTGATTAACTTACTTAACTTCATATTTAGTATAAATGTTAGCGGTAGATTATTTATCGAATCGCTGTTTATCTACTTAAGCTCTCGAGAATCTTAACGAATCTTGATTACGAATATTTGTTTTTATGTTTCGGGGTGCATACATAAAAAGAAAGGCACGACGTATATTTCCATTAGATTGGTCGATTTTTTTTCTTTCTTCTCTACTTTTTTTCTTTATATTTTACTCTCAATTAATAACCAGTATGTCGGTAGTAAAGATTTTAAGTATTCAGCGAAAATAAAATGCCATGAAACTAAAATTTGTATTATACGTAAGTGTTTTTAAGGGTAGCAAACGCAACGTGATGAATGTTTATTCGAACTATTTATAATGCTGCTAGTTTTACCTTGGACGTCTTTTACTCTCGAGATCAATCGATATTTTACGCCAGGTTTATTAAAATTTTCGCGTTTTAATGAAATTTTATTTGCCCCAGAAGCAATTTAAATCTGTAAAAAAAAAGATAATAGTAGCAGAATTCATCACGTTGCATTGTGCATTCTTTTACATCTCTTATCCATTCAAGCCCTTAACAATTTGTATCTTAGATGCATTCACCTTTCTTTATCCCTTTTCCTTGGGGACTCTTCAGCGTGTATTCGCATTCTTGGCAAAAAAAAACAAGAATCAGAGAAATCAAGGAAATTATAAATATTTAATATATATAGATGTATATACACATAGAATGTTTTCATGTATGTGTATATACGTATGTATATAGTATGTATGTCTGTATATGTACACCTCTATCCTTAAACTTATTAAGACGACCTATATGTAATAAGTACTATTTAAATATTGTAACAATTGTATATGATTTTAATACTATACGATAACTGTATTATATTATATGAAAGATCTGCGACCTCCCACTTGTAGAACACACCCATTCATGTAATCATCGATTGTTATGTGACTAAAAAAAATTCAGCTCTTGCTACTTCACGCACGAAAATTCATTGATTTTTTTTTCAATCGAGTCGCTCGAAAAATCAAAAAGAATTAATTTCCGATTTTCTTCCCGTGAAAAAAAAACACCGAAACAGAAAAAAAATGAGTGCGACATAAATGGGAATGGTGCGCCCTGGTAAAGACTGATGTACAGTTGCGCGCTATTCTCTTCGTCAGTGTCCTATCTTTTTCGTATATAATAATACTTAAAAATATTAATTCCTCGAATAAATGCACCACTCGTCACCGGCTTGCGAAACAAAAAATTGTTGAGATCGCGAAACGTTGATTTTACAAATTATGTTTCGATTGGACACTAAAAATTTAAATGATCAAAATCGGACAGAAAATTCAAGCCGGTGGTTATTTCGGTACATGCATTGCATAAAAAACAAAAAATGTATTCCATATTAGTACGTAATTAGATAAGTGGGACGGACGGACATACGGATTAATATAAAAAATTACATAACTTGTATATTAGTGTATAGAATGTAGAGACGATGAAATAGCTACAAAAAAAATCATTTTCGACAATGTTTTTTACAACCGGCTGAACAGTGCGAGTAGAAGCGTCATTATACCATTTAAGTAACGATAAAATAACACGAGACACATTCGCAGTTTTACTGATTGTACGATTAAAAAATTAATTCTCGTTCTTTCGTAAGGGAGGGAAGAGTGAAATCGAATGTGAAAAATTAAGTATTGTTTTTTTTTCTTTTTTGTATTAAAAGCGATCACAACATTTCATTTGTTTTTTCTCTAAATTTCTATCCATTCGTTGCAAAAAAAAATCGATAACGTATCTCGAAAGTTCCCTCGCTTATCGAAATAAAAATTGATAATGAAAAATTCAAATTTTTTTATTCGATCGCTAAAACATGCTAAATAATTATGTCTACAGCCTGTCGTGTTACTCTTAGAGTCGTTAGATATATGCGCGTGCTCTCTCACTTTCGCGAACACGGAGGACTCCGAGGACGTACGCTTGCATTGTATGCACATGCAGATGCAAAAAAGTGCATACAAGGTGTAGCCCTCCTGATCTGCGAATAAAATGTTGTTACGTTACGTTACGTTATGCATAAGGTTCAGTACGCAGTTTTAAATTATGAATTAATTAATTAAATTAATTATTTAACAAATTAATTAAATTAATTAATTAATTTGTTTGCAACAGAATGACGTAGGTTTGAGTATTGTACGCTATTTTTCACGTTAACATACAGTTTCATTGGCGTAAATTTTTGTCTTTTTCAGCATTTTACGTTTAATCCTTTTGTTTTATATACGCAAGCAGCTTATATAATATTTATTGTCATTTTTTTCACATTGAATCAATTACAAATTACACGCAAGGCTACTTTTGCGCGAGACGTACCACGTCGGTTTGTTTTCCTTTCGACTGCATTCAATTTTTTCCTTTTTTTCATATTTGGTCGAATTTTTCCATCCGTTGTTGCATTTTAACTGAAACGAAGTAAAAATTTGATCATCTATTATTTTTTTGCGTTCGATCAATGCCGAGTTCTTTTAAAAGTTTTAATGATTTCAAATGGTATTATGTAGAGGGAGTCATGCTTGTAATTTGATCCAGATTGATACATCTCACTCATTAATGTATAAGCACACCTCAACTAGGCGCAAACATATTATAAATACCCACTTTCACGTTTAATGAATAATGAAAAAGATAAAAAAAAATTATAATTGATTAACGGTATTCTAAATGTAACATGTATATTATGGCTGTACAAATGTAACATTTTTTTCAATTATGTACGATGATAATAACAACAACAACAACAACAAAAAATGGAGATTAGACGCAAATGACAAAATAATTATAAAAGAAAATAAAAATAACACTGTGTGCGCGTTGATCGATATAGTGTCGATTGTATAGTTCGTATAAAAATATCGATCGCTTCATTTAACTGCAAGTGAATTATTGATAAATTACTTTTACTTTTAATTATTACATAATACCATTTCTGTAATAACATTATGATATAAAACCATACATTGAATGGCAAATTGGTGTGAATTTTTTAAATCATTCTCTCCTATTTCAATAATTATTTATTACTTTGTTTCTTATACATTAATCAAGACGTTAAATGTATTTTATTTTACATATCAGTCTTGTTGAAATTCTTATTTACATATTAAACGTAGAATCTAGTTTACAAAATAAACGACAACACAAGATAATTTCAATTGATTGATTTCAGTTGCTGATTTTCATACAATTTATTCACCACATTTTACTGCTATTTATAAATTATGAATTATCACGTCAAAGCTCCGAACAATTCATATTCGATATTAGCTTCCCTCGACTGACTATGCTCAAAATTTTTACCGTAGCTAACTACTGACATAAATAAAAAAAAAATAATGACTAAATTATAAAATGATCCTTTTAGACTGTATAATTAATACAAATTCGTGTAACGACAATATAGCAATGGAGAAAAAATTGTAAACGTATTTTATTCACTGTCTTCTTTCGATCGTTCACGATCGGAACGTCTCGATTTCTTTTTACGTCGGCTGGGACTCCGAGACCTTGATTTGTGTCTTCGGGAACGGGACCTCGATCTGTGCCTGTGCCTGCTGCATTCGATTAATTTCCATTAATCATTGTTAAAATAGACAATACGCAATAGACGGACGCTTATGCATGCACGCGTGACGCGTATCCATCTTTATAAATGTCACAGCTTACCTTTCTTTATGTCGATATTGAGATCGTGATCTATCACGGTCTCTATCCTCTTCTCGCGTCATCGAATCTCGATCTCTGTCACGCTCCCTCGCCATGGAATCCTTATCTCTCTCACGTTCTCTTTCCTTCTCTCTGCCAACCGATTCGATGTCTCTCTCACGTTCTCGCTCTCGCTCGCGTTCTCTCGTATCTCTTTGTTCGCGAGAGGGCATCAATGGAGGGATCGAAGTAGGTGGAATCATTGTAGGAATAGTTTTGGGAACGCTCTCTTTCTCGTCAGTTTCGGTCAAGGGTATTGCCAAATTCGTTGGCTGCCACGTCTATAAGTCAAATTATTGGAACTACATTCGATTATTAGAAAGCAGATAAATGTGGATGTTTCAACTCACCGGGTCGTTCCCCCACTGACTGTCCTGAGTTGGTTCGTAACTCTGATAATATGGATCGGCTTGTTCCATATAAAATGGTGTAGCTTCACCTCCGTAACCAGGTGGTGGCATGTCGAAAGGAGGTGGTACGCCAGGTCCAGGAGGAGGAATACTCATATCCGGAAAACCAGGTTTCCTGGAATATTCCCTCCGATCGGCTGTCATCACCTGGATTACGTTACCTTTTGGTGGGGACTTATCCAAATTCCTTCGAGAAGCCAGACCAGAACTTCCTATGACGTCGATTGTTCCTGCCATTTTTCTGCCCGGAGGAGGACCAGCTCGTTTTGGACCCATTATACCTGAATATTTACTATTGTCATTGGTAATAGCTACTTGAGGAACTCTAGTGCCGCCTGGGTTACCACTACCACCACCTGCATTCAGTACTAAGCCTACACCAGATTCGCTACGCATTCTTTTTTGTCTTTCACAATAGGCTCTCCAAGTTTCTTCATTAAAACCATAATTAAAATAATCTGTAATATCAGCTCCTGGTTGTCTCCACGGTTTATCCTCTAATTGGTCTAAATTGAATTCGTGAGCAGGTATTCCACTAATTACACCTATCGTTTCGAATTCATCCATACTGAATTTCCCAGGCTGTTTATTTAGTTTGTCAGGAACTCCAGAGGAATTTGTGAGTAAACCTCCTCTTTTGATATTTAGACTCCCGTAGACTGGTGTAGATTTTATGTCACCAATAACAACATGAACATCGTCATCCGAATCTGAGTCAGTTGCTCCTTCTCTATCTTCTTGAACCGCCTGCTCTTCCATTCCATTTTTATTCTCATCATTGATTTCTTCCTGAGACGTATTATTCTCTGCATTATACTCCATTGGAGTTGAAGTCAGCTCTTCTTCTTCCTGAAAAATTATACATTTGTATTATGTAAATTCAAAAAACATTTTAAAAATGAAATTTTTTAAAAAGAGAAATATAAAGCAATATTATTATAGACACAATCGATTCAGTAAAATCTTGAATTTTTTTCACAAAGCCACATTAACGGAAGCTCATAGGTTATGTTATACATACAGCGTCGGTTCTCGCAGGTGCTTCCTCGATTTTCTGCTCTTCTTGATTTTCCTGCACGGTTCCATTTGGAGTTTCATGATTTTCCTGATTTTCGGCTGGAGCTGCCGGTGACGCGTATTCTTTGCCGTCAACGGAATCACCGTATAACCACTGATCCTCGTTTTCATCCGCCATTTTTATTCTGCTTCATTCTCCTTGCCGCACTTTTTGTAAATTAGCGCCACCAAACAGTACACACCAGACAGGGGTCGTCGGGGTACTCGAGGTTTGAAAACTTCGGAAGAAAAGGAGCGCATGGCGTTTGATATAAATTACGAATAGTGGCATTTGCACCGAAGAAGTATGCAACAATGAACTAGACACCCAAACACTATTTTCATTATTACAAAATTCTCTGCTATGATTACATTAAATTTGTTTTCGAAAGCTTGAAAAATTTCTACCCTCACTCAATAACGAGCATCTTCCAAGAACTAGACTAATATTTCACGTCACATCGGTCTAATTCATTCTCTCGATTTTTTTTATTTAAAATAACGACGTCCTTGAGAACTTGTTTCTCGACTCAATAAGATTTGTTCCAAGGGCAACCAGTGTACGGGTATTTACAACACTGCTATGTTAAATCGCGTCATTAACAATACATAAAACTCAGTATACAAACAATCGCGGTTAACGCTCAACGAAAATTGCGGCTCTTGAATAAAAAAAAAGGATAAAGAGATACGCGCGAAGAACTGGCAAGATTGTGTTTTATTATCCACGTGGTAAAAAATGCAAGTTCATTCTACAAAGACACACAGCGCATATTAAATTGGTATAGGAAGCGTCCACTTGAATATTGGCAAATAGAAAACAATACTCGTAATATCGCCAATTGCAACACGATACAAACGCTTTTCGGATATATATGTCCGTATAATTTTTCAGCATAATTCATCGGTGTCAAGAAACGGATCGAATTAGAAGAAATTTCGAAACTTCAATCCATTTCGATAAGGGCAATTAAACGAATCGAGGCGGAATTTCTACGAATTTTGAGCGAACCACTCGCCTCGTTCCAGCAAAAAAGGAGAGGTTAACGGAATCTTTTTTCCTTCAAACGGCGCGTCGGTGTTCGCGCTTATTTCTTGCGTGACACTTAGAGAATATTCCTCGCGTTCCTCTCACGTGTCGCTGAGCTTTAATGATATGCAATTTCGAGGCGCAGACTGTCCGAGTCCTTGGCATGGAGAAGTATATAAAGCATGCAGCCACAATTAGCCGGGATAACCGCAGGATATTTTAATCGAAAGAGATGCTTCGCTCGGTGCTCTTAGTGCTGTTCGCCTCGGTGGCGTTCGCCGATGACACGCTCACTTTTCGTAAGTGCAAATATTCATTGCGTGTCACCGAGATTTAAACGAGTTTCGTTTAACGGATTTATTGACCTTTTCTTATCGCCAACAGCCATAAGAACCTGCAATCGTGGCACCGAAGATTACTCGTCATGCTTGCGTCTATCTCTGCAGGAATCGTGGCCCACTGTAGTTCAAGGTAGGAGAAATAGTTATTAAGAAGTTGAAATTTAACCCTCGCGAGGATAACCCTTTATCCTACGATTTGAGTTCCAAGTGGAGAAACAAAAACAAGACCTCGCTCATTAAACGATATACTGAAAAATAATTAATCTACCAAAACTAAATGATATACGTATTAAATTAACATTAAACAATAAATAATGATCGTAATGTTTACATTTGGCCCCAAATAATGCGATAACGAGTCTCACTCGTAGTTGTAGGTTAGATGACTAATAAAAGTAAAAACGTGTGTGTGAAATTGAATTTTATTTTTGTAGAGTAAATTTTCTTCACCATTTTATTCTTATATGTATCATTTTTCACTGTTACCAGTATAAAACACAAAAACAAAAATTTCGAATATTCTTCGATAAAATAAGGTTATGATTACGTGCCCTCCCCCACGAAAGGGTTAACTAGGAATTAGTACTGAAAAAGTTGAATCGTTAGCTTCACACCACCAAAAACGTACTGGAATGTACCTGCTGTAGACATGCTGAAACAAGAATTGTCCGAGTTCGGTTCATCCACATATATATAAACCCGATCCCACCTGTCTAGACATGTTTATACGCAAATGAACATGTATTTTGGGATTTTCCCAAAACCTCAAAACTATTCAACTACCAGTTTTTACCACCTGATTTAAGGACTCCCCGAATTGGGAATTCCGCGACTGGACCCATTCTTGATTGAACAGGACGAGACGAAATATCAGAGAGGCGAAGTTCAAGGAAAGATCAGCATTAAAAATGTATATACATACGGTTTGGAAAAGACCAAATTCCTGTCGGTAAGGCCGGAATACTCCGACGATTACTACAGACTCCAAGTCGACATAGAAATCCCGAAACTCTTCGTCGAGGGTGAATACAAAGCTGAAGGTCAACTGGGATCGTTCAAAATGGGCGGCAAAGGTAATTCACTTCCCACTATGTTTTCCAAGTAATTTTTCATCGAAGCAAAATTAACGCCCCATCGTTCTCGACAGGTTGGTTCAACATTAGCATGGAAAATATAAGAACTACGTGGGACATCGAAGGTCACGTCAAAGACGACAGATGGGTCATCGAACACTTCAGAGCTATCCCAGAAGTGGCGGAGATGAAAGTTTGGTTCAACGGAATGTTCGACAACGAGGAATTGAGTGAGTGTTTTCCCTCGCGAAAATTTTCCCAAGTTCCTCTTCCTAATCTCTCTTTTTTTCATATCAGACAAGGCAGCGATGAACTTCGTCAACGAGTACTGGCCGGTGCTATACAAACAGATGCTTCCGCATTTACAGGACTCTTGGGACAAGGAACTCACCGATTTCGCGAATCGCGTCTTTTCCAGGATCTCTTTCTCGAAAACGTTCCCTTGAAATTTTTTCGAAAACGCTATTGTGATCTATCCGTTGTTATTAATCGAGCAAACATATACGACTCGGGAATAAAGAAAAGAAAGAAAAAAAAAACGAACAATTCATTTAAAATACAAAATAAACAGCAAACCTTGCACCTTCGATGTTCCGAATTACGAAAGTAGGTAGATCGATACAGATCACCGATAATTACTCGCGTCATACTCGAGGCGTGTTGCAATGCAACGCACGCGATAGAGAGGGAGAGAAAGAGAGAGCAGGGGCGATTATGTGATACAGAGGAGCAAAAAAAATCCTCTTACTCAATCGATGACTGCGAACTTGAGCGAAATTCGCCGGGAGAATCCCGAAATCATAACCGGCGTTACGTCCTCATCGAGTTTGCTCCTTTGAGGTTATATAACATCGAAAAGACCAAAAATTCTCGCGTAGAAACGGCCCGGCGACTCGTTCTCAGTTGCATCGTCGAGAGTGAAAGCGTAAGCAGCTCGTGTAAGCCTATCGCGTTCGAACTTGGATCACGCATATACGGCTATTCCTCTATGAGCGACTAGCACTGCTGATATAATTCGTTCAAAAGTGAAAAAACAAACTTTTTCTGAGAATTCCGTTCGCTGAGCCTGCAATTATGTCGGTATTATCGCATTTCGTTGTTTGCTTCCTGCTGGCGGTATCATTACCGTCGTCCCGAGCCGAGTTCGGTAAGTGCAATTCATTTAATTCACGAGCTGTCAAATCGCGTCGTAAAAACCGAGTTTGGTACGGACCGCCACGGAAAGAGACCGTCAATTTTTTCATTTCGCGTTTTCAGAGGATCACTTTAAAAACTGTCATCCGAACGTGCCGGGGTTCGATGCGTGCTTGCGGGAGGGCTTGAACGCAGTCAGGCCGTACTTCAAGACGGGCCTGCCGAAATACGACGTAGAACCCTTCGATCCGTTTTTCGCCAAGGAAGTCACCGTCAGACGGGGACTGTCTTCGCTCGGATTCACGATCACTCTTCGCAATGTCACCGAGAGCGGCTGGTCCGCTAGCAAAGTCACGAAATTCGTTAGCGACTTGCCCAATCACAAGGTTTTTTCGATTCATTAAATGTTTTACGAAATTATGTGGGGTAAAACAACCCCTTAACATTTTACTGAAACATAACTCATAATTGTAGGTTGTATATACACAAAGTTTCCCGGAAAAGTTTTTGAACGGACAGTATGAATTTTCGGCCGGTTTATTTGGAACTACCATGAAAAATAAAGGGAAATTCACGTTGGAGCTATGTGAGTACTTTTCTCCGCTGACGCAACGAGCCGTCCTTATTTAATGAAACAATTTTCTCTCTAGACGATCTCGTCCAAACCACGACAATTACAAAACGTCCTCGCGAGAGGGTTCAAGTGAGAGTGAATGTCGAAACTATCAGGGATATGAAACTCCATCTAACGAATCTTCTGCAAGGGCGCAAAATTCTCGAGAATATCTTGGATCGTATGATCAACGGATTATGGCAACCAGGTTTCACAGTGACTCGTGGCTTAATCAACGATCTCGTGTCTACAGCTTTCACGGAAATTTTCGGCAAGGCATTTCAAAACTTTCCATTCGACATGGTCATAAAAGATAAACCGAGATCTGCATAACATTTGAAATCAGTTTCGAATTCTCTCATATCACTGTACATATGACGTTTTTCAATAAAACTCAAAACAAAAAAAACTAGTTTATGAGTTAAATTTTTTATTCACCCCTTGCATTTACAATAAATTAAGTTTACAGGTTACGAAATTCACCCTTTATGGGTTCACGTAACTTTCGGGTCACATGCTAATGTATCGATGTTTTATCAAAAATTTTAATTGTTTCACAACTTGATTAAGTTTCGATCATAAATTTTTTTTAGGCTGATTAACATTTAATGGCACAAAAAAATGAAAATTGATTTAAAATAAATTTAGAGAAAGAATATTCTCAAAAATATTTTTCGCGCTCTTATCGGTCATGAGGCTTTGTTTACTTACCTTCCGGGTGGCGTGCTCGATGAATGCCGCGAAACTAACCTAAATGTATTCTTTTTTAAATAAAAATGGTCGACAACAACCTTATAAAAAATGTACAAACTACATTTTCTTTATTTGGTCTTATTTTACCAAGGTAATGAATAAATGACAATCAATAATTAATAAAAAATTTTCATAGGATTATCTTAAAAAATAATAAGTGTCTTCTTCACTAATTATTATGTGCTAACAGGAATATCAGTGTTGCTCTAGCTAAGCAACTGTCAAATATTTCACCTGAAGAGCGGGATCCATGGTTAGAAAAAGTTGTTCAACACATAGTGACTCAGAATCTGAAAGATCCACATGTCAATGCAGAACATATCAAACAAGCTGTTCAAGAATGTTTTGGATCGGACACTTCAAAATGTTCAGAAACTATTTTCAATGTTATTAGCGCTTTTGAATTTCCAAAAGTAGTATTCGATACATGGAAGAGAAAATTTGTTGTAGAAAATGTCGACCTTTGCTTATATGCTGAAGCGAAAGATAAATCGCAAATTTACATTGATAGATTTAATTTGCTTTGGTACAGAACTACTAGACATTCTAATCCTGAGGAGGCAGAGGTTAATAATCGAAAAATCGATAAAATAATCCCTATTGAACATGTATTAAGTAATGCCACTAAAGGACCTGTTTGTATTATGGGTTATCTAATACAGTTTGAAAGAGGTCAATATTATTTGGAAGACTGCGATAGTCACATAAAAATTGATTTGAAGAAGGCAATATCCTTTTTATAATACATCATTGATATGTGTAGTAAAATAATTTTATATGAAATTAAATATTTTCCTTTACTAGTACAAATACAATTTTCAGGATGATTTTATTACCGAGGGTTGCATTGTAATAGCAACTGGAATTTATGAAGATAAAACTTTTCTAGCGAATGATATTCTTCTACCACCACCTGAATCATCAGCTTATTCTAGATTAGACTTTGGAAATTTAAATACTTTTGGTGGTACAAGTCAGATATCTCTGAAAATGTCAGAAAAATTGCAATTACACGAAGAAGCAAATCAAAATGGAATGATTGTCTTTATATCTGATTTCTGGATAGATAATCCTATTGTTCTTGATAAATTTCAAACAATGTTAGGAGGCTACTCAAATTTTCCACCTATTGCATTTGTTTTTTGTGGAAATTTTTTAAGCTCGTCGCTCAATACTAAAAGTAAAGACAAATTTAAACTGGGTATGCAACAACTAGCTGATATGATAAAACAATATCCTGAGATTCGTGAAAATTCCAAATTTGTTTTTGTACCTGGGCCTCATGATTTTGGAGCACCACAGATTTTACCAAGAAATCCTTTACCAGGATCTTTAACTCAAGAATTCAGAGACACGGTGCCTGGTGCTATATTTGCTACGAATCCTTGTAGAATACAATATTGCACAAAGGAAATTGTCGTATTCAGAGAAGATTTGCTTACGAAATTGCAACAGAATGCTGTTCATGTACCAAGCACAGGAAAACTTTATGAACATGTTAGTATTGATGAATATGAAAAGATTATATGATCTTATTCATATCTTATTTTTTTCAGCTGGCTAGAACAATCATTGGTCAGTCGTATTTGGCACCAGTGAATCTTCCTGTATTGCCAGTATACTGGAATCATAGCAGTGCTCTACAATTGTACCCAATTCCAGATGTAATTGTAATTGCTGAAGATTACGAAGGATACTCTTGTAAATACTCTGACTGTTGTATATTTAATCCTGGTATATTTTCGAAAGACAATTTTTCATTCAAAGTATATGTGCCTGCATCAAATATTATAGAAGATTGTGAAATCCCACCAGAAGAAGAAATTTAACTGTTAAAGTTATTGTCAATTAATTTATACTTTTTGTAATAAAAACATTTTATAATATTTTACTTTTTCTTGTTAAAATTATTGAAATTTTAGCGGGTTGTTAATTACATTACATCATAATTGTTGACAGCGCTAAGTCGATTTGGCGGCAGGTCTCGGAAACATTTGACATGATTGACATGCTTGACAATAGTAAATACAAACTTCAAAACCGAAATATTTTTATGGAGACAAATCTAGCTGGTAGCTTTTTCATTCTCAGTTGAAGTTAACAAATTTTCAAATCTAAAATAAGATAAATTATTTTTTCAATAAAGAAGTTATTTTTTTAATAATGTCTCAACACGGAGCTACTCTACAATGTTATAACCAAGAATTAGTGAAATGTACGTGAGTTTTTTGTTTATTATTGATTTATGCATTATTTTATTATTTCTAATTTAAATATTTTGTTTATGACGACAATAAATGCATATCTGAATGTTCTTAATTTTAAATAGGTTTAGAAGAAATGAAATTACGACGAGTAGAGTTACAATCGCAAATAGACATGCAAGAAGAGGAAAAATGCAAATTAGAAATGCAAATAGACACTCTAACGCAAAATTTGACTCGATTAAATGATAGTCTTGCTAAAAAAATAGCTGTAAGAGACGACTATGACCAGACTATAGCTGAAACTGAACATGCTTATTCAAAGGTTAATGTTTTTATTATTAAATCAACTTTTTTTCTCTTATTGTTTTTTTAAATATAAAGTTCATTATAGATTTTAGAAAGTTCTCAACTACTTCTAGACATGGTTAAAAAAGGAGCTTTATCTTTGGATCAAACTTTGAATAAAAGTAATGAAAAGAGGTATCCTCAATAATTTAGAAAACTTAATTTACTATATAATATCATGACATATAATGTGAGAAGACGTATTTTTAAGAAAAAGAGATTAGTGTTTGTACATTTGTTGTATTTTTTATTTTATTATTACATGATATATTTAAATAACTATCTTGATTGTCAGCTGCAATTGTTTATTCCAAAGTATTATTAAATATTAACATTATGTACAATCATTCATCTCAAGTATTATAGAAATATTGAAAGGTTTGACATTTTTAGTTTAAGCATTGCCCAAAGCTTTCTGTTCATTCCATACTTTCAATAATTCGTTAGGGTCATGGTAACCATGTGACGTAATCACATATTTGTAACTATATTTTGTATAGTCTTTTTTATAAAAATGAAATTCATCACAATGAAATGGCTCGATGTTACCTTTTTTAGCTAATAATGCCAAATATACATCATCAAATCTAAAATGTTTTGTATAAAAACTTGTATAATACATATCTACAAGGGCTTCCTTAGATAGAATATATGCTCCAGCTGTAACATAAGGTGGCCATAGATGATATGGGTATTCATCCAGCGAAACATACCATTTAGAAGATCTATGACGATGAGGGGATGAAATAAAAACATAACCCGCAAATAATCTTACACCTTCAGGAAGCTCTAAATTGAATACTTGTCTTTTCACTCTTCTCAAGATTTTAAATTTTCCATTATTTGATACATACTTCATTTCTCCATCTTTGTTATAATAATCGTCTTGCCGATTTGTTGGAGAAACTTGTTGCTTTTTTTCAACAATATTAATATTAATAATCTTATGAGTATCATTGTTACTTACTAATTTTGAAATATCAGATTTAAGAGTATCATCATTTTTTTCATCAATAATTGAATTTTCATTATTGCGAACAGTGTCATTTGTATTATTTAAAATAATATGAGGTTCTGATTGTTCTTCTCTGATCTCTCTCTTACTTATCCCTGGGATATCTCTCAGGTATTCAGGATAATGAGCTGGGTTTCTTATGAATCTCAACACATTTTTAACAGAAACATACATATCATCATCTACAAACATGTAAAATTTGGAGTTTGAGCAGAACTTCACAACCCATTTGAAGCCCATCATTGTTTTTATAGTATTATTATAATACGAATCAATAAAATCAGCTTGAACAATATCCTTAAACTTGAATGCTTCTGATTTTATTTTTATTTTTGTTTCTTCGTCATCATCAGCTGGAGTCCCTAACAAGAAAACTGTTTTCATAGGTACGTCAAAAAATCTTTTCTCGAAACCCCAGGAATTTCTAATAGCCAAACGCCGGTCATGATGGTCAATAGCAGATTTAATCAGAAACACTACTCTGATTTTCTCATCTCCATCCTCTCTGCACTTATCTCCACTCGATATTAAAAATGAATAATTGTATTCATTGATAGGTTCAATTTCTGGTTTTTCTTTGTGCTTCAGTGCTTGTACATATTCATGAATATCACCATCATAGGGATAACTAAAATCTTTAGTATAAGTAACTTCGAATAAATGTGTGAACACACCAAAATAACTGAGAATGAATATTGCGACAGCACCAAAACAGATATTTTTGAACTTCAATTTGGAAAGAAGCCGTAAACAAATGTGACAGCAATGTTTTAATATGCAGTGCATGTTTATTAGTTTCTATATGCACAATTTTTAGCTTTGCATATCAATTTTAAAATAAATAAATCTGAAACAAAGATTATTGTAGTAATAATATTAATCAACATATTATTCACTTAATATACATTAAAATTTAACTCAAAAACTAACACTCACATCTTATTTTAGAGATTTCATTGATTATTCCTTATCGCCGACCGCTTTCTTGATGTCATTGCAAAAATAGATGTTTCATTTTTATACTGAAATATAAATATATTTATTAGGCGTGCACTTTTTGAAATACATCACTGGTAATGGGTTAAATGAGAGACTTACTCGTACGTGGCGCCACATTGGTGTAAAATCATAAACTACACTATTAGTCAAAACAATTGTCGAATTGTCAGTATATATTTATTCGTTGTAGTCATAAAACTACAAGAAATATTTAGTCTTTTTTGTTTACTAGCGAAAAAATCTGAACTATATTAAGCTTCGTTTATATTATAGTAATATCATGAAAGAGTTCAACGACCCTATGGTTATTCCGACAAAAGAGCGACCGGCCATGTTCTTGCTATGGTGAATTTGAGACAGGAACCCGATATCCACAAACGTGAGTGATTTTCTGCGTGAGTTTCCAACACCTTTGGACTATATTTCAAGATCTGAGTTCCGTGTCAGGTGCTCGTTCAAAATGGATTCCAGTGACAGAGGTGAGTACACGTGTACATGAAATCAATCGCGTTAATATTGTGCTTCTGACACAAATCCCAATCTCGGGGCAATGGCAGTGTCAGGGTCGAAAAGGAATTAGTTCAGTGACCGCATTCGTTTCAGTCAATTACGATTATGATCGTTTATGAATTTTCCCAACAACCTAATATATCTAATATATAGAGCAGCGCTGTTTTTCTGGAGCATAGTTTCGAGTTATCAATCAATGTTTCTCGTGAAAACTGTGTCACGCTCAAAACTTTTGATCTCGACTATACTCTCTTCGCACTTTCTCGCATATCTGGATATTTGTTGTACGAAGTGTAAAACGGTAGTAAAAAACAGCCCAAAACTGCATTCGGTTTTTCATAAGCTGAGATTATTTTCGTTGTAGCAACATCAGCCTGAAAAAAATGAATTTTAAAAAAAGAGAGAGTAGTGAATTAGTTACATTCGATTAGGGCTATGGGTGTCGCTTTCAATAAGATTGTGCTCTGTAGCGTGGCGACACCTTTGGTACGATTCTCACAGGTTGCACTTCATAACCATTCCAAGTCGGCATTGTACGACGTGTACACCTGTTTGTTACGGACGGTGGAACATTTTTGATAGAAATGTCAATATTTATTAAATTTACTATTCAAAAGAGATGCCATCCTTTCTCGACTATACGAAAATTTATACATGTACACTGTTAACCTCTTAAAATTCCTACATATTGCGAATTTCAAACGAAAACGAGACCCCGCCCATTTAACGACTTATTAAAAAATGATCAACTAACCAGAAACTAAATTAACAAGAAACAAACGTTATTGACTGCAATGTTTACACCCATCGTGTTGTTTACATTTGGTAATCAATTTGGGTCCGAATAAGTGACACACGTGAAAGGGTTAAAACGAATTCACGGTTTAATGTCGTTTTAATAATCAATCGATTAATATCGCATAGCGAAAGAGACCAATGAATCGCGAGTTGTTGGAGCTCACACATCTACGCGTATTTACATACATAGGGGTGTTGAATGACGCAAGTGCATCGCGCGCATGTGAAGGAAGAGAACGGGAATAGGGGCGCCGAATCGGAAGGAGCGAGAGAGAGAGAGAGTACTTCTCTATCAAGCCATGGTCGACATATAGGTCAATGTCGAGACACTTCTGCAAATCGTTCGAGCACGTGTCACCTACTGATCCAGTTATTCCCTCCTCTAAACTTGACCCATTTCAGGGAGCTTTAAAAACTCACTCGAACAGTGCAAGACTCGCAAATTTGCCCACGGATCGCCGAGAAATTCAAATTTCGATATATATCGCGCGATCTGTGCGTTACCTCGAGCGCGGTATGTATCTCATTTCATGGAGTGTCGATTCTAGCTTTTGCGTTCAACTGCACCGCTCTGGTCAGCGTAGCGAGTAGGCGGATAACCTTGACGACCACACAGACGCGCGCGACTCACACAAACGCGCGCGCTATAGAAACGATTTTACATTCGTATGAAACGCAACAAAACGCGATGATCGACTGACGGCGTACAAAAGAACGACTTTGAATTTCATAGTGAGGAGTCTCACTCGGGTGCTAAAAAATCGTTGAGAAACTATACAAGCATAGACAATACGTAGATTAAATTATAAAATACAGAAAAACCCCACGAGATTAACCTACAAAATTTATGCATCTGAAGTTGCATCGTTTATCTCTGAATTGGACAAAATTATTAAAACAACCACGAAAACTAAACAAATTTTATCACTCATAATAAAAATATTTTCATATTCTCTGGTTTATTTTTTGCGCGCTCGCATATATATAACAGCACTTTCTTTCTATTCTTATACCCAGCTCGTCCTTGAACGATGAACAACTCGACGTATTTATTGTCAATTAGATCCGTGCGATACGGTATTAAACCCGAGCAGTAAAAAATAAGAAATTTTTATATCGTTACCGTATCGGATGCAATTATCGAAGAGGAGAGAGAGAGATCGAAATAGATATTAGTTAAGGGCAAGGTAAGGTGTTTCGTTACAAGGACAGAACAGAGATGGAACATACCGAGCATTATGTCAGTGCAATTCTCAGATAACCTCTTAATTTATTTATATAAAAAAGTTGAAAAAAAAATTTGTTAGGAAAAGTTATAAATATCGTGCAGATTATTTATCGGCCTGCAGTTTGAAGCGTATATTTTACTCTCTCTCTCTCTCTCTCCCTCTCTAAATAGCTCTACGTTCAACACGTCCACCTTTCTCCTCTTACCTCTCTCTCCTCCGGGGGTTTCGACGTCCCCCTCTCGTCCTACCAAACTGGCTGACTGGCACACTCGCGTGCAGCGAGACGACGACGACGACGACGACGACGCAGACGACGCAGACGACGCAGACCGGCCGGCTGACGCTCCGCTCGGCAGCAGTGCGCGCGCGCGCGCTCCCGAGGATCCGTCATTTAGTCAGTTGGCCGCGAACGGCGAGTCGAACAACTCCGCGACGTGTATTTCTTCGCTCGTTCCAAGTATTTCTCCCTCACCCTCCTTCCTCTCTCTTTCTCTCTCTCGCTTTTTTTGGTCGTTTCTCGAACACGCTCGATATTCGAAAAAGAGCGCAAGATAAGCCGACGTGACTCACGTTTCGCGAATCGCACCTCGCACGTGTGTGTGTATGCTCAGAGTGCAGAGGGGTACCTAAAGAAAATAACGTTTCTTAACCTCACTGGAGGGAAAATTTTTCGATAACGAAAATACGATTATCCGTGGAAAACCGCACGGTGAATGCAAGGCGAGCCGGCTACTAAATATTTTTGTTCTTGACCTGCTTGAGTGCTCGGTACACTACGCGGTTATTATTATCGTATCGAGCGAGAGAGTTCCATTGACCAGAAAGCGCGGATGGACTTCGTTGTCGTTTTTCAATAATCCCACCTCTCTCTCTCTCGCTCGCAATTCGCGGAGTTGACAACCTCAAGAGTCTCGGTTGCGTCTTCTCTCGCAATAAGTAGGCGTGCTCGAGGAGTAACCTCGCTCCGATAGTTTACGCTCGCGATTAATTAAATCACGTGATCGTTCTTGTTCCTACCATTTTTTCATCCCGTTTACCCTTCTCGGTTCGCGTTACCCGCGACAATGATCTTGTCTTTTTTAAACTCGTCGAGCATCGATAGACCGTTATAGGACTCTCGTTCTCGCGCGCGCTATTATTGTCCGATAGTGGGGGAGAGTGTGGCGCGTCGACGGCATTGAGCTTATGCACATTTTTCTCTCTCTCTCTCGCTCGTGTATACACACTCGGCACACACGCGCGAGCGTAGTCGTGTGGAGTCGTTCGTTCTCGTGATATCATCGTCGAATCCACATTGCAGTTTACCGAGTCGCGTGTGTCGTGACCGAGAGAGCTGGTGGGATATATCGATCCGTCTTCCGGTGTGTGGTTCTGGGCCAAGCGTAGTCTTGGCATTAACCTTGAACTTTATTTCTTGCCGCCAGCCGTGCATCGGGCGAGAAAAACGCGGCCGATCGGTATTCTAGATCGACATTTAAGCTCGCGAGCTACCGGAGCGAGCCGCGCGTTTTAATTAATGTCGAAACTGGCAAGAAAAATTCCCGACGCGAGGCTCACGCTGCTGAGAAAAATGCGACGGAGAGCGAGCGTAGTCTGAGGTGGACAGTGCTTGTAATAATCGAGTCACCACTCAGGATCGCGAAGATGATGAAGAAGGAAAAACCGATGATGTCCGTCACGGCGATCATTCAGGGAACGCAGACCCAACATTGGCCACGCGGTAACTCCTGTACGTTATTCGTGCAACACGGACAAAACTTTGCGTTGTTATTGTTGTCTGGTTATGTTTGTTTATGCCGAGTGGTTCGTCTATGTACGAGTTTTTCTCGGGGCCTTTCTCGGAATCGTGCGGAATGAATAAATTCGCAATTTTCATTTTCAGTGTGTTCGTCAAATAACGGTTTATACATTTTTTATCTGTTGAATAAAAGATTCGAAAGAAACTCGCGACTATTTTTGAACGACCTATTTGAGATGAGGTTTTAAATTTTCACCGATTAACGAGCAGGATGCAAAAACTCTCGGTCGACCGTAGTTTGTTCTCTCGAGCGGGGCAGACGACCGGAGTGTATTTCGACGCTTCTCGGGATCGATTTCTTTCCCTGAGATTATAAACTGCTCGCTCGAAAGTGTTAATCGGAATCCTGTGACCTTCTACTCGCTGACCCAGGTATCCAAGCTATTCCCGCACGTGGCATATCGCGCTATATAAAGTTCCGCCCCGGCTGCATACAGATTACTCTCGACTCGACGCGCTGCGAGTATCGATCGAGATTCACCTCCGAAAACTCTTTTTCGGAAAATCGAAGAAAAAATAATACCGATAATGGCAATGTCACGAACCTATCGGCTTATCGTATTTTTCAAGGTCGGGCTTATCGCTCGTGCACTCGGAGAGGTTCCCATGGCTCGGCTACCATTTTGCAATGTGTTTCTCTCTCTCTTTCGCACTCGATCGCTCGCTTGAAAAAACTCGAGCTCTTACGCTCCCGCTGGCGACCTTGACACTTTTCCACTAACGAAACGCGGGTTGTATTAATTCCCTCCGTCTCTCTCGCGTTCCTTCTGCGTTAACAACCCGTCGCGCTCGCTCGATCGCGCCATTGTTTCCGGTATGCGAGCTAACCTCGAGGCGAATATCTTGTCGGCCGTCGACGACCTTCGGTATACTTTGCTCAAGCGTTCGAGCGAGCGTTGCGTAATTAAACCAGTGTCATAACGTTAAATAAACGCACGATGCTGTGACGTATCGAGGGATTCGATTGTTTTCGGCCCGTCAGATTTTTTTAACCCTTTTTTTCGAGACCTTGAGGTACCAGAGACTCGCTGACTCAGCGTTCGGTGTCGCGTACCGTTTTAATCGGGCTAATGGAGACTGGTATTGATAATACTAGAATAAAAAACGATATAAAATATCGCAATTGCATCAAAATGACGCTCATCAAATTTTTGAAACTAAAGAGAGATCAGGTGTTTTGCTGAATAATAAATTGAATAATTAATAATTAATAAATATTATTATTACTAGTATTATTGTCGTTAGGATAGGATAACTGGATAATTAATTTGATCATTGCAGGGCTGAGTTTGGACAACAGCAGCAACATGTCGATGTCGTCGGTGGGTCCGCAAAGCCCCCTCGACATGAAGCCAGACACAGCCAGTCTCATGAATTCCGGAAATTTCAGTCCTACCGGCCCTAATAGCCCAGGGTACGTACAACACTAACCGAGTGCAATTTGTCGCTCAATTCGTCGTGTGTCTTCCTTTTATTTTTCAATCTGTCATACAAGCCTATGACGAATTGCATTTTTATTGTTTTCGTTTTTCGTCTCTCTCTTCTATAAAGGTCGTTCAATATTGGCTGTCACAGCAACCTACTGAGTACATCGCCGAGCGGTCAGAGCAAGACTGGCACCGGTTCACCCTACCCACCCAATCATCCCTTATCCGGCAGCAAACACTTGTGTTCTATCTGCGGCGATCGCGCCAGTGGGAAACACTATGGAGTGTACAGGTAATGCACTTTTTATCGGACAGGTACATCCGTCCCTTGTTTTATGCAAATCGGTTTGAATTTTTTTGCATATTGTATATTATTTTGATTTTATTTTTGTAACAAGAAAAATGTGAATTAATATACAAAGAAACACTAACACTATAATTAGGGCGTTGACTACACTGAGAAAAAATGTCGCTGAATTAAAAATATGCATTCATATATTGCCTAGAGGATATTTTGACAAGACAATTGTTATTACATTACATTGACATTAATATTAACGTCAACGTTAACATTAACCCCTTGCGCTATCAGTAAATTAGCAGAAATGTGTGCCCATCGCATCTAAAGAAGTTCCAAATAACAGTAAAGAGCTATTACCAATGTCAAAAACAATAAAATGTGAGGCGAGTAGTATATTAGAGCTGAAAATTTTGTTTTGTTTAGTTTTATTTTATTTTTTTAATTTTTTCTGTACGTCGTTTTCAGTATAGGAGAAAATTTCCAAAGACGTACACGGTACGTCCAAATAGCGCAAGGGGTTAATACTAACACTAACATTAACCTCAACATTGACATTATTAAAAATTTCATGAAAAACATTTTTCATTATAAACTGATAAAATTTTAAACGAGTCAGGCTCAATCTAAAAATCTAGTATTAAATTAAGGGACAGATGTACATATTTTCTACCAAAAATGGGTACTCATTGTTTGAATATTCAGCTGCGAAGGATGCAAAGGGTTCTTCAAGAGGACGGTGCGGAAGGACTTGTCTTACGCTTGTCGCGAAGAGAAGTCGTGCATCATCGACAAACGACAGAGAAATCGGTGTCAGTACTGCAGGTACCAGAAATGCCTGGCCATGGGCATGAAGAGGGAGGCGGTCCAAGAGGAACGTCAACGCACCAAGGAGCGCGACCAGAGCGAAGTCGAGAGTACGAGCAGCCTCCACGCGGACATGCCCATCGAGCGCATATTAGAAGCAGAGAAGAGAGTCGAGTGTAAAATGGAACACCAGGGTAATTACGAGGTACGCAATTTAGTGTCTGTTGTAATGGTAAACCACAATTAAATATAAAAGTATTAAATTAATGAAAAAAATTTAATATAAGTATTAAATTATATTTATTTAATTTCAATTTAACATGTACACGTTACAGATACATTACAGTATTATTTTTATTTTTTTTAACAAAGCTCAAATTCTAAAATCGATTCCCTCTTTCAGACTGCGGCATCGCACATTTGCAACGCAACGAACAAACAGCTATTCCAGCTGGTCGAGTGGGCAAAGCACATACCGCATTTCACGTCGTTACCGCTGGAGGACCAAGTGCATCTGCTTCGGGCCGGTTGGAATGAATTATTAATAGCCGCCTTTTCTCATCGCTCCATTGACGTGAAGGATGGCATTGTATTGGCAACAGGTATTACCGTGCACAGAAACTCGGCCCAGCAGGCCGGAGTTGGGACGATATTCGATCGCGTGTTGTCCGAGCTCGTCTCGAAAATGCGAGAGATGAAGATGGACAAGACGGAATTGGGGTGTCTGAGGTAAAAGAAATATTTATTCTTCTTTTTTTCGACTCGCTTGCGTCAAGCGTTCTCGATTGAATTAACGGGCCATTTTCTCTCAGGTCTATTATTCTATTCAACCCCGATGTCCGGGGTTTGAAGTCCACTCAGGAAGTTGGACTGTTGCGCGAGAAGGTGTACGCGGCCTTGGAGGAGTATACGCGTGTGACGAGGCCCGACGAGCCCGGAAGATTCGCTAAACTGTTGCTGCGCCTGCCGTCGCTACGCTCCATCGGTCTCAAGTGTCTAGAGCATCTCTTCTTCTACAAACTAATCGGCGACGTGCCCATCGACGATTTTCTCATGGAGATGCTGGAATCACCGTCGGACCCTTAGGAGCAAGGGGTGTGCCGCATACTGGGGCACACCGACTTGTAATATATATATAGGAGTAGGCGAACGATAAGGACGATAGAACGACGGGTTGTCCGTAAATTTTCGGTGGGAACGAGCGAAAATCTATCCGCTTTTCCTTCTCTTCTTTTCTTATTTCTTATTTATGTTTTTAATCGTAAGTTATATTATTGATTATTCGTGTAAAAAAAATATTTTACAGTGTAATTTGGATTTTATTTTCGCGGCAAGATCGATCAAAACATCGACAACGATGGCCATTTGTTGTATAATTTTTTTTACATAGCTGGTAGACTTCGTGTACCGTTCGTTGCCGGATTCTATCTTTTGTATAATCGTGTACAGAGTTCGTACGATTTGGAAACCGGAAACTAATCTAGCGACGTTTTTCGATTCGATTGAGAAATTTTTTTTAATGTCTTAACATTCCGTCAAGTTTATTTCGATTTTTTAATTCGTTCGATTAGACGCATACTTGTGCATATGTATATTAAAATTCATGTAAGCGAATTTCATGACTCACCGCTTTTTTTCATTTCATTCTACACGGTACAACTTACCTCGAATGCAACCATAAATTTTGTGTAACATAATACTACTTAAGTTCTTTGCAATTTTCGAAAAAAAAAAATACAAAGTTTCACATTGAAGCGTAATGTTGTAATGCTTGATAAAGTAGTTGCATATTTTTGTCGATTCTCGTAGAATGATCTTGCTCGAAATCTAGTTTGAGTCTCGTTTAAATGGGATATTGTCATTACGATACTAAACAAATGACATAATTTCGCACGGATCTTAAGAAAATATTATATATTATTGATATATTTCTATTTTTGCGTGAAAACATGAATTGTTAGTCGTTGGTTATTGTTATATCTACTTAATCAGAGTTTTAAATGTTGTGCACATCAAAAGAGATACTACGTATTAAATTTAAAATATTAATACCATATATTCGAGTTAAGGCTGTCTCTTTTCTCGTACTGTTCATCTCATTTTTTTTTTTTTTTACGAAACACGTACCTACTGTAATTGCTATATTGAGTAAGTTTTAACCGTAATATTTTTTATTTGAGACAAATTTGGAGTTTTCTTCTGAAAACTCAGGCATTGATGAATTCGACTTGTGATGGCTATGCCTTAACTACGAACACAATTATTATTTTTAATAGTAGAGTGATATAATACCTGTCTTAAACATATAATAGAGAACATCTTTTTCTTAATGCGATCGAAAATATTTTTCAATAAGAGCATTCTGTGATTACCTCAAATTTTACGTGCTTCTAACGTAACATTGTTAAAATTGAATACAGAGTCAATGCTATTTACAAATAAAGCTTCTTATCGATGATCATATAATTGTTGAAAAAAGGAAATATTTAATAACGAATGTGTATGTATAGAACAGTGAAGTTAGTCTTTTACAAAAATATATAACAAATTTAGAATCTCAATAGTGGTCAGTAATTTATTGAGAAAATAATCGCATGTTAGATATATTCATGCAAATTGTTGTTCACTATTAAAGAATAAGTAAGAATCAGTCGATAAAATTATTTTAACATTGCATTATCGAATAATGAAATTATTGATATTGTTGTCAATGTAAATTTTGAACTGTTATCATATATTATTTAAATAACGATTTAATACTTTAGCTCATTTTTGAGTTCTCGTAATAACGCAACGCATGTTGAAATGCGACGAAAAAAAATTGTGTACAGTGGCATCCATGTATATATAAATGTATATGTTTATATATATATGCTTATATTTCATTTCTTACAAATATTGTTTTGTAAAATAAAATTAAAAATTGGTTATCAAAAAAAAACAGTACATTCCGTCTTTTCTGGATTATGACATATTTCGCATGATATCTATGTATGTACAGTGAAAATAAAACAAAATATGAATGTATAATAAATTTGTTTTTATCTTTCTCATTCGATTAAAATTTTTGAGAAAAATAATAAAATATGTGTTATAAGTGACGCGGTCAATATTTGAATACTTTCGCTAAGTCACTTGCGAAAAACCCATCAGAAAATGATTTTATTTGAAAACTATGAATTCAACCTAGACGAGAGTCCCCACGAAAAATTTCTCCAAAACAAAAGTTACTAGAAGATAAATCACCAGGAAAACTTGTCCAAATAAAAATTACTATACCAAATTAAAATAGTCAAAAATAAAAATCACTATAAAGTTACTAGAAAATAAATCCCTAGATAAAATTACAGAGAAATCACTAGGACAAATTTGCAAAGAAAACACTAGGAAAAATTGACGAAAATTGTCGAATTTCTCAAAAATTTCTCAAATATTTCGTCCAGAATTTCATCTGCAGCTAACTTCAAGTTTTTTAATTTTGCTTAGATCCAAATCTAGGGACTTATAAATTTTGTGACAAAAATTGTCCAAATAGAAATCACTAGATAAAAGTTACTGGAAATAAATTAGTAGGAAAAGTTTGCCACTGCATGTCGAATGCTGAATCGAAGGCTTCGTTAAGGGACAGTGGCGATTCTTGCTTCTCTTCCGCTTTGCATTCCTTGCTGAATGTGTCTCTTAGTTTCGTAGTTGCTAGTTGCATCTATATCCATCTTTAAACATGAGGATTTACAAAGATCTTTTCACCGGTATGTATAAATAAAATATTCTGTATTAATTTGTGGTACAAGTATTTTTCGATTTGTAAATTTCTGTCATTTTTATTTCATAAATGAAAAACGTCAAAATCGGTTGACGTTACGACTCATGTTACACTTGTATTGTAAATACAATGTATTTGTATTACATTTCTTTTTTGTACTTGAAGTTTTGTTCAAATAGATATTGAAATTTTTTCTCAGTGTAGTTTTATTTTGTTTACGAAATAATAGAAACATTATAAAGAGATGATCTATAACCTCAAAAGCTGCTTCGACCTAGGTTTAAGACCATATGTACCATTAGTTATGATTGTTTTTGTTATAGGTGACGAGATGTTCTCGGACACTTACAAAATGAAACTGATCGATGATGTTGTATACGAAGTGTACGGCAAGGTATTTATTACATTTACTTAATTGGAGGATTATAGTGTTTAGGCAAAATTTTTAATTGTGTGTCATTTTAGTTGATCACAAGGAAAGAAGGAGAAATCTCAATTGCTGGATTCAACCCCTCTGCCGAAGAAGCTGATGAAGGTTGTGATGAAAATGTTGAATCTGGAGTTGATGTAGTTTTGAACCACCGTCTCAAGGAAACCTATGCTTTCCACGACAAAAAATCATACACATTGTACCTTAAAGACTACATGAAGAAGTGAGTTAATTTTCATGTAGTTTTGACTTCATTGTTAATTTGAGAATGCAGATTCAGTGAGTGCTTCTGTTTATAGATTAGTCGCCAAGTTGGAGGAAAAAAGCCCCGACCAAGTTGAGGTTTTCAAAACCAACATGAACAAAGTGATGAAAGATATTTTAGGCCGCTTCAAGGAATTGCAATTCTTTACTGGTGAATCTATGGATATTGATGGACTTGTTGCTCTCATGGAATACCGTGAAATCGATGGTGATTCTGTGCCTGTACTTATGTTCTTCAAACATGGCCTGGAAGAAGAGAAATTCTAAATAGCTATTAGATATACAACAAATTATGTAAAAATTTTGTAAGTATTTATTTTTAAAATAATATCTCATTTATACATGATTATTCATGCATTACACTATTCTAGGGTGTTATGCATTGCACTATCATGTAAGAGTGACAAGCAGACAAATTCCCATTATGGCACTATCTTTGTCATGATGTCTATTTAACGCTGACAAACTCTGTTTTAAAACAATCATTACTTGTGGAATACGGCAAGAGCACTTCTAATAATTGAAAATTTGTTTCAGATACATTGGATTATAAGACTGCATATAAACAACATAGTTGTGGCACATTTAGTAAAATTCAAATATTAGTGCCACGACTCTGAATTTTGATCTACAGACTAATTATTTATTTTAAATATCAAACACTTTCTTTTTATTAGTTTCATATTAATTTTACGCAAGTTAAAATCAGAACAAAATGTAGATGAAATACTCTTTAAATATTTTGTACAGAATAATGCGGTCTTCATGCTAGATTTTGTCTCCCTCTTTTTTCTACACTTTTTCAACTGCAATCTGGAAAAAATGTAGAAAAATGCAAGAATTTTGAATATTTGTAATAGTGAATTCTATCAGTGTAAATCTCAATTTTCAATAGTCAACCTTGTTTACAACAATTAATTTTTCTGTATATCTATCTTGCTTAAATAAAATCTGATGTTTTTTCAAAATTAAAGATGTTATATTTTTTGCATGAATTTTTTGTTTTTATTTAAAATACTTCATATCTATATCTACATCTCATAAAAGAATAATATAAAATATTTTATATAAAATAGATGGAGATATTCGTTTATCTTAGTTGGTGGGTGGTGTATATATATTACTAGAATTTTCGGGGGATGGCTCGCTATTTCTTTTTTCTTCAGGTTCACTGTACTCTGTGTAATTTTCAGGAATTGGATGTGGTCCTGGATGACTCAAACTACCAGCTTTTTCTTGAACTTCTTTGAACGATGCTTTAATATTATCTAAAGCTGATCCTAATCCAGTTTTAATTTGGTTGAATTCTTGCGTTACCAGAGATAAACGTCCCAGAAGGTAGTTCAAGTTTTCATCAACTTCTGTCATTCGTTTTGTTATTTCACCAACCTGAATATTTTAGTATTATTATGAGAGGTGTCTTTTTTAACATCATTTATGAACTAATATTAATTTAATTTATATTACCTTATTTTCCATTCCACCCATTGTTGTGGTTGTACCATTAACATATGCTTCATTTTGTTTATGAAGTTTATCCAACGCCTTGGCACTCTCTGTCATTTGTTGGTACATAACGTTTATTTGACGCCATACCTAAAATGAACAGAAGTAATATATATTCTCTTTTCTCATTCATAATTGCTAATAATTTTACCTGATTCATTTCATGCTCCATTTTGGTCGTTAAATTTCCTAAAGCTCCATTCTGATTCTTCAATATATCATTGTAAATTTCATCAAATCTTGTATTGAGAGTATGATTAATATTTGTACTTTGAGCTTTGACTAAATCACCCATTTCCAACAAAATTTGATGGATGCCATATTCAACTCGTTTTTTGGTATCAAGAACATGATCTGCCATTGAAATCATAACAGACTGGCCTTTACCAAGATCACGTAACTCTTGTTTGAAATTTTCAGCATTATTTGCCAAATCCAATCTACCAGAAATATATATTCAAATAAATATTAAAAATCAAATAAGAACAAAGTGATAATATGGAGAAAATATTATTTACCTAAGAGCATCAAAATCATTTTTCGTTTCTTCTTTATCAGCCACCATTCTATTCTGCACATTTTCAGAACCTTGTACTGTACTATCGATGATGTTATGTTTGGCTTCTTGCACAATTGTTCGTGTCTCATTGTGTAAAGCTCGAATATCATTCAATCTGTTTTAAGGAGTAACATCAAGCAAATTAACTTTCAATTAATTATTTTGTTTAATTAATTTAATTTTATAGATTACCCAGGCAATTGATTCATATTATCTTTGGTTTTTTGCAGCATATTATGAATAACATTTAATATTTCTATTTGATTCTTATCATCAGAACTAGTATTACATTGTTGATTCTGCTGTGCATTTTGAATATTCTTAACATCTTTAAGACCATCCAAGATCTTAGTTTCAAGATCTTGAATCTGAAAACAAATAGTTATTGTGAAAATTGTAATTGTACATGAAGAAAAAAATTACCTTTTTAGTAACATCATCTAATTGTTTTAGTTCAGAGCTAACTTTTGAATCTAAATCTTTCATCATTCCTTTAAATCTTGTTTCTACACTCGCTATAAGACTAAAATATTGAGCCTCTTGTGCATTCAACTTCTCCATCAGAGTATTCGTATCATTTCGAGATGAATTAAATGCATCTGGAATTTTATTTAGGTTTGCAAGTTTGCTATCAATATCCGTGAACCAGCCATCTAGACGGGTCTCAAGATCCTCCAACATATCGGCTGTTTTTTGCATCTGAATTCTCTCTCTTTCATCTCTCTGTGAAATAAATTGAAATAGAAAATCATTTTAGAATGCGTATTTATAATAGACATAGTATTTAGTATGAATTTCAATGTTAACAACCTGAGTTATTAATTGTTCGATACCATTGACCTTCTCTTCTAAGCTCAATAACTGAGTTTTCAGTCCATCGATCGATGTTACACGTTTTGTTAAAACTGCAATAGTTTTCTTCAATTGATCACCCAACTGACGTTCTCTAACTTCGTGTCTCTCTAACTTTTCAGTATTTTCACGCATCATATGTACCAAACTCAACATTGCATCTTTGATGTCTTCATGACTGTGGAAATCAATAATTATATTCAAACAATATTTTCTACTTAAATTATTACCAAATATCATTTTTAAAATAAAATATTCTTACGTGATTTCTCTAGCAGTACACACTGCTACAAAGAAAGCTTGCAAGCACAAAAACAGAATTCCAAATCTCATTGTGTTTTATTTATGTGAATCAGTCTAAAAGAGGATAACATTTTTTATTCGGTAATTAAAATTTTTAAGTTTGAAATGATACCTTAAATATAAAAAAAATTTCTCCAAACGTTCAGAATTATTAGAAGACTCACCCTTATTATTCAATTACCAATAATATGACACGACTTTTCGGTTTCTAAAATTTCTCAAATATCGCTCAGAGCGATCTCACCAACGAACCAGAGACTCGTCCCTTGGATACGGAAAGTGAAATGTCTTCTTGTATAATTAATTTTACAGGCATTTACGAGATAAGAAACTTTTAGGTCACTCACGATGACCCCTCGGCGCAACAGGGAGTCATTGCCGTCAAAATTATTAGAAGCAATTATATCGTACGAATAGAAATAGTCGTGTAGTACCAACTAGAGAATTATTTCTACTGAATAATCAGTTTAAAATTCTTACGCTTTAAACAGCTAGTATCAACATTTTCCCTGTTTTCTTTTTGTTGAACGAGATAAATGAGAATGAGAGGAGGAAAGAAAGAGATAGGGAGAGGGGGAAAGAGACAAAGAAAATGTACAAGGGGGAGTGCGAGCGAGAAAACGCGAAGACGAGATAGATGTTTCGAAGAATTACAACAAATACTAGCGATAACGAAAATAACAACAAAACATAAATTCACGAAAAACCAGCTCTCGCGTCAAATTTATTCTCATAATTCGTTACGATTTACACGCCGCGATCTCTTTTAGTATTCGCGGAGCTACGAAAAATAAGCGGGGTCAATACCCTTGAAAAATACATCAGCCCGAATTATCGTCTCACGCTGGCAGCGGAACGTCCAGCGGATATTCGCCGTAGATTTCATTCTCGAACGGCGCGGACGACGGTCTCCTCCAGAGTTCGAGCTTCGCGACGACGCTTCTCGAATTTTTCTCGAAAAGAAGGACGACGCCATCGAAGAGGACGTCGCTATTAAAAAGATATGTCATTTCGGTCTCGAATAAAAATTACATTTTTACTAAAATTAATTTAAAATTTGTATTTTTTCGAAGTTGGGGTTTTATATTATTCATACTATTTGTTTATTTATATTATTTGTTGCTGTAACCTCTCCAATTTTCAAATCTGAATTTTTAACCTCAATTTTCAGAAAAATTCAAAATTTAAATTAACGTTAATTGAGAAATAATGGGTAATTTTTCGACTCGGGCGAGACTCGTATCGCTCCCCCTGCATCCTCGCGAGTGCATTGACATCGGTGCAATTGCAGCAGGCCGCTCCGTTACCCTTTATTGCCAATCCGGGCGAGTATATTTTCATCTTCTCGAGGTCTCCGCTCGTCGATACTGAAAATTATCTCATTCAGAAGCGGAAAAAAGTCGATTTCCACGCTCGCATTCGGTTTATCCGATTTTATGGAAACCGGACCGGTCTTTTGCGTAATTTCGATTTCCGGAATCGTTACGGTGACACTTTTGCAGAAATTTAGCTGAAAAATATAATCGATTACGCTAGAATTCTGAAGAATTTTATTGCTTAACAAATTAATTTGAACGTATGCAAAAAAATTCTAAACAATTTTTTTGGCAGTGCACTCGTAAATGCATTATTCACTTTGGGGGGTCCCGGGAGTCGTGCACGTGCCAAATTTTCGATAGCACAGCGAACTTTCGCCGCTCGTTTATTTTTCGCCTTCTTTTTTCCTAGCGACGATGCGATTTCACTTGAAATGTTTAGTATTTGTCGCGGAGAACACCCCCCGCCCACTCCGCGTCGTGTAATCTCACCGGTCTCACCCAAGCGCACACGCTTTTCATTATAAATCGTTATTCGCAATCTGATAGCCACTTGCGTACTTCCGGTGTGAATTTTCAGCGAGTGCTAGATGATTTTTCAGTTATTAAATGAAGAATTAATTGAATCTCAATTTTTTTTTTGTCGAAGCTGCTTAATATAAATATAGAAATAAATATTTTGTTCGACTCAATAAATTAAATTATTAATAAAAAAATAATGCTTAGAAAAAATTTAGTATTTTCGAAAATAATGGTTTTGTTTGAACGTAGGTATCCAAATAAATATTGACCCTAAATTCAAATTTGTTGAATTTTCAGTGTAAAAAAACATGAAATTCGAAAAAAAAATTTTTTTCGACGGGGATTCCCAACGATGCGTCAAAGCAAAAAGAGAATCGAGAAAAAGAGTCCAAGTACGTCACAGCCTTGCCCCGCATTCTATTCCATACGCACACTCGGCATTATTTATATATTTGACAAAATCGCATCGCAATTAGGGGCGAGAACAGAAATAAGGAGCCCCGAGGTATCCGCTCGCATTCCGTGACACAGTTTCGAGTCGCTTGCCCTTCTCGGCTCCTCTATATATACGAAAAAACGAGCCGCGCACGACACAACGTGTCATTCCGTGCGTTACATCCTCAACGCTAAGGCTCTAAGAAAAAAAAAGAGAGAGATAAAAAAAAATATATAAACGAAGGAAGTTGCGCAACTGCAATGAGGCTCCTGCAAATTTGTCTAATTTGCATCCTCGCGAGCGTGGCGCGATGTTCGCTGCTCGAGATGTCGAGGACGATGTGGGCCAAGCTCGTCTCAGGCGAGATGGACAGGATGAGCCGAGTCGACCCTCTGATAGTCCCGGTGATCAAAATCGACCAGGTGGAGGGCGACACTTCTTACAAGATGGTCCTGAACAACGTCAGGATCACCGGCCTGAACAATTCGACTCTGGAGAGCATCCACGTCGCGAGGGGTCGTCTCAGGTCCAACATGACCGAGTTCGATTCGGGTTACGTCAGTTACTCGGACTTGGCTGAAACGGACACTGTCAAGTATCGGTATCGTTCGATGGTCGACTCGAGAAACGCGAGTCCGACGGAGAGGATGGCGAGTTTCAGGGCGGCTCAGAAGGATTCAGGGACCGATAGTCCTGATTGCGATCGTGATAATTACAGGAGTGAGAAGAGGCCTGAGAATTACAGGGATCAAGGACGTCCTGAGAAATACCAACAGACCCAAAATTACAGGAATCAGGAACGTCCTGATTACCAACAGGCTCAGAATTACAGGAATCAGGAACGACCTGAAAATTACCAACAGACCCAAAATTACAGGAATCAGGAACGTCCTGATTATCAACAGGCTCAGAATTACAGGAATCAGGAACGTCCTGAAACCTACAGAAATCAAGGACGTCCTGAAAATTATCAACAAACTAAAAACTATAGAAATCAGGAACGTACCGATTATCAACAGGCCCAGAATTACAGAAACCAGGAACGTCCTGAAAGTTTTAGGGGTCAGAATTACAGAAGCGAGGAGCGTCCTGAAAACGACAATAATAGAAACGAGGACAGGAACGGTCAACGCGGCAATTACGGAAATAATCCGAGTTATCAGCGGTATCAGGAACGAATGGAAAAGCCAGGCTACGTCGACATAGTGTACGTGAAAAACGCGGATGGCGACGAACAGCGTAAATCCGGTAGATTGCGAACGGCCGATAACCGGGAGGTTGCAGACGACGAGTTCGAATCGATAATGAAGGTATTCAAATTGCTCGATCCTTTTTTTTTCTCTCTCCCCTCATTTGCATTCGCTATAATCGATCGTTGTTTTGTTGCGCTAGGGTATCCGAGATAAGCAGAGATTCATTATTCATAATTTTACGCGAGGCGAATCGTTATTCAAGAGAAACGACGCCATGCGAACCGCCATGGAAGCGAAACGAATGCGAGACATGATTAGATACGCCAACGATTATCAGGAGAGAGAAGGATACTTCGAGGAAGGCATGCGTCTGATTTACCATTACGGCGGAATGGGAGATCGGAACGGCACTGCGGTAATTTCGAATGACGCTAACAGACGTAAACGCGCGCACGATGATGAAAAAGAGGTAATATATTTTGCTACGTGTGTTTTTTCATACGTTATGAGTCCATGCGATACGTTATATCATTATTACGAAGAAATCGGCGGATTTCTAGTGAAAAAAATTTGTCAACCAACGATGTAATGTAATGATGTAACTTGTAATTTATTCGTTATTTCATTCGCGTTGCTTCGTTTGCTTTGCTGTACTACATTTGTCAAAGTACGACAAACAAACTCATACAACAAAATTTTTGCAAAAAAAAACAATTCTGATTAAATTGAAAGAAATTTGTTATCAAAAACTTCAGTTTTTATACACAAATTCTGTTTTTAATTGAGTTAAATTATAACAGAAGCTTCTTGCAAAAAAATAGTTTTTATTTTTACTAATTACTTTTTTTTTTTTTAATTTTTTATCTTATTATTAGAAATTTCATGGAAAAATTTGTACATATAAACTCTGTTTTTTCAAAAATTTTAAATTAGTCAAATTAGTAGTGTTAATTAATAAATTAATTCAGGAGGAGACGATGCACGTGACGATGCGAATTCGAGTGCCGATGCTACAAGCGACGTCTCACTACAGGCTAATGGGAAAAGTGGGCTCCGAGGTATTACACGGCAACGGTCTGCTGGTCGGCAACTTCAGTAAATAGAAAAACAGATATTATGTCGTATAATAACGAGCTCGCGCGAGCGACTAGCCAACCTGAAACCGATCCTTAATTTTTTTTCTCTCAGCCGACCTGGTCTGCGACTTCTCGTTCGAGCTGAGGAAAGTTGACAACGAGACGATGATCGTGAAAACCGCGCGTGCCAAATTGACAGCCGAGAGTCAGAAAATCACCCTCGAGGGGATGGACATGAAGGGCCCGGTCGAGTCTGTACTCAATCGAGGTGAGCTGTTCGCTCGAATTTTATTTTTTATTAAGATAATAAACAATTTGAATTTGAATGGTTCAAATTTATCGATGAAAATAGGTAAACTGAAAATAAAAATTTGGATTTATTTAATATTTATTTGTATACGTTCAAACAAATATTAAGTACATTTAACAAAATATATGTTCGGATTGAAAATACTAATTTTAAACAATATATTTATTTCTGTTTTAAAATATGAAGTACCTTCAACAAATTTGTATTTTCAGTGTAAGATTTTTTATATTTTCTTGAGAATTGATCACTCATTTAAAAATTAATCAACTATGCTAATAACGAAATAGTTTTTCGACTCTGGCGAGGATTCCCGCGTTATCTATCAAACCGTAGTGGGGGGAGGGGGAAAAAGCGAGATTGAATTCCGGCGAAAGAAAGTTTCGAGAATCGAGTTTCACGTTACGATGCCGATATCGGTTATGGAGCAGGAATTGGGTGTCGTGTCATACTCGCGGCGCGTGTACGCGTTATGCGCGAAATTACATAAACGGTAATGTCCAGTCGGGAGGGAAGAAAAAATTTTCCACTTGTACGCGCTGATTATGCACGTACAATCGATACTCGGACTTTGGGTTGGAAAAAATCGACGTTCGGAGTAAAGCGAGAGAGAGAGAGAGAGAGAGAGAGAGAGGGAGAGAGGGAGAGAGACTTTTTGTCGCGCGTTTTCTCATTAATTTTCACTCATTTTTTTTCCTCTCTTTCCTGGCGTGCAGGTCTGACGGCGGCCGAGGCTGTGGCCGCTATGCTCGCGGATGACTTGGCAACGAAAGCGCTGAGCGAAAAAACAGCCGACGCGATTATCTACAGGATGTACAAGAATCTTCCCACCGAGGACCCTAATTAGCCCGCCGGATGAACAACAATAAGCATTAACCTCTATTTATTCTCTATCTCTACGCATCTATTTATGTATTTATTGTCCACGAGGTTACTCTCAATATCAGAGAAATTTTTACGACTCCTGGCTCTTTTTCTTCCTTCCTATTTCGTTGCTCGATCCAGTGAGGCTAATTTTCGGTGAAAACGCGACTCGATTTACGAGTACCGAGAAGAAAAGCCGTTCGGGCCAGCCGGAGGAGTTGTACGGTCGTGCAGTGAGGAAAGAATATCGTTGAACCAATTAAATGTTAGTAGGAATAGGATAAAAATCTTTTGAGTAACAAATTTTTTAGGTGGTCTAACAATTATTTTGTCGGACTGAATGTATATTTAATTGGTTCAACAATATTTTTCACCAGTGTAGTCAAAAGTTGCTTGCAAAAATAAATTGAAGTATACTACTCGAAAACTTAAAGGGACACTAGACTGAAAATAATTTGACAGGCAATTATTTTAAAAAAAGAAATTCAAGTTTTGTAATGATCACTTTATCGATTAAAATTCATCATTGTTAACTGAGATACACATTGAAAGTGAAAATTTGAATTTGAATAATTGAATTTAACAATTCGCTTCAAGAATTATTTTTTTTTTTTTGTTTAGTATATCGAGTGTAATGAAGTCTTCGAGTACTAAGTACTTCGAGGAAGTACTTTTAATACAGTTTTTAATAACAGACTTCACTTTCGCGGGACTCGACGGCGTGCCGAGGCAACAACGTCTCCTCGGCTCATTGTCCAACGATTTTCGAGTTTCCCCTCGACGAGGCTCGCTAAAATAATTATGGGAACCCGATCGACGGACGATACCAAGTTGGGTACGGCCCTGACTGAGTTAAGAGAAGGTATTCGACCCGCGAGTGGGGTATTGTACGTCGAGAGAAAGTGCACGTAGTTTATAAATACGCGAACCTGGCCCGTCCCCATGCATTTTCAAAATCACTCTCGCGTTATAGGCTAGAGTATTGTCTTTAGAAAAAATTTTTCTCTCTCTCTCCACATCCGCGGGTTTTCACCGAGTCGTTCGTTCGTGCGAGACCGCAGAGGCTGCGTTGGAAAAAAGTAAACACTGGAACCGGCGAAATTATGATCGCGCTATTCGGATTTTTGGCTCTCCTCTCTACTTGTCTGGCCGAGTTGCGTGAGTATTTTTTTTTTCTATCGAGAAATTGAAAAAAAAAATTGACCCTTTGAACTGCAATTTTCAGTCAGCACTGCTCAGACAACCCTCAATAATTCTGACGAGTTCAGTTCAGTTCAAAGGGCTAATAATAAATAATACTACACTATAAAAAAATACGTTCAAATAAATATTTAATTAGCTAGACAAAATAATTGCTTGTAAAAGACGTTTTTCAACATTTTTTTCTCTCAACATTTTTCAACATTTTTTATTCTGAACAGCACCAGGTGTCACGCCGTGTCCGCGGACGAACGACTTGAACAAATACAGCAAATGCGTCCTGAAACAACTGGAGACCCTGACGCCCTACTTGGCGAAAGGTGTGCCCTCCCTGAAACTCCCAGCTTTGGATCCGTTGCACCTGCCGTCGCTGACGGTCGACAGAAACTTGGAGTCTCTCAAGATAAAAGCGAACATGACGAAAATTCGCGTTTACGGAGCGACGAATTACCTCGTCGACGATCTTCGTGCTAACCCGAACGACCTGACGGTGACGATCAAAGTTCAGCTGCCCTACGTGCACGTTAAAGGCGACTACGATGTTCAAGGACGATTGCTTCTGCTCCCTCTCAACGGCGCCGGAAGTTTCAAAGGAAATTTCAGTAAGCCGTTCGTTTTTTTTTTTTTTTTTTTTTTTTCAAAAATCTGATCGTTCAATTTTTTCGGTAGCCAATACGGAAGCAGCGGTTCAGGCCTCGGGCAAGGAGGTCACGGACAAGAACGGAGTTCAGAGAATCGAGATCGACAAGCTGGTCACGAAAATCCGCGTGGGCGATGGTAACATCAGACTGAAGGCCCCACCAGCTCACACGTTGACCGGTATGGCTAGTTTTTTTTCTCTTTAAACCCGTTGAATGAACTCGTCTGCATATGTTCGAATAATTATTGAATTATTTTTTATGATCATTGTTTACAATAATAAACAATCATTAATTATTTATTTGAACATATGCAAAAATTGCATATTTTTACAGTGCATATTGCATGAAAAAATTTGACCAAAGAATTAAACAATTCCATAAATAGATTTCTAAGAAAAATTTCTTATGAAGGTTAATTTCCTGTTGCTCTTTCTTTCGATTTTTTTCCTCTTCTTTTTTCTTGCAAAACTCGTTGTGCAAAACTCGATTTCTCGGTTATCGGGTTAAACGTCTCGATTTCGTAACATTATAATTTTATTGATCGTGAATATTCGATTCGTATAAACAATACATAATATATATTCGACTTTTCAGCCGACGCAGCAGCGACCTTCTTCAACTCGAATCCACGACTCGTGCTGGATATCGCTAGTCCGATTATCGAAGATACCGCGGCGACGGTGAGCAGGGCGTTGGCGGCCAGAGCACTCGGCGCCTTGACCAAGGAGGAATTAGTACCCTAGTCACCTTTCACTAGATTTTTATTACCGTCTGGGCGATCGAGACGTTTTTTTTTAATTCCAGTTATTGTTATGGCGCGCGTCATTAAAACACGCTACGTATTATTTTTACGAAACTGTCGCGTTGAGATTCTCGAACCCCTAAAAATTAAGTTCAACTAGTTGACTGTTCGCGACGAGAATATTAGTCAGGAGAAGAATGTTCAATTTTGAGCTATGACGCGTGTCAACATTTTTTGTTCATTTTTTTTATTTGTCGAAAACAGTCAGCTGGTTAACCGAATAACGATAAGTAACAGCGTGGTGGTTTCGTCGCGATTTTTATATAGGAAAGAGTTCGTCGTAGGTGAAGGATTTCGTGATCTTGTTGGCCACGTCGGTGAAAAGTTCGGCTAGCGAAGTTTCCATGACCGGGGTCAGCTCGTCGATGAAGTATGCGCTGTTCGAATTCAGGATCTCGTTACTCGCCGGACCTGAAAGGGCACCAATTGAGAGTTGTCGAATTTTGGCTGTCTTGCAGTTTTATAAAACTGCAATATTTGTAGTAGAGTACTTTGAGTACTAAGTACTAAGTACTAGTAGTATGTACTACTAACTAGTACTATTGTTTGCACTACTAATTAGTACTAGTATATGTACTATTAGTGTGTACTTAGTACTAGTGCTTAGTACTTGGTACTTTTCATTTCAGAAAAATGCAACAAGTGTACTTACCTAAAATTGGGTCACCACCGAAGAGGTTGCTCAGGTGGATACTCGACTTGCCGATTTTTATCTTGACCTTCATCTTCTCGAAGTTCAGATAAACGCCGTTGTTCCGGTTGACCTTACGCGCAGTCATTACGACATCGGAATCGTAACCGGCTGTGAAGAAATTTTTTTTTTTTAACCGAGTTATCGATAATCGATTATTTGTTGCGACTCACTGAAGTTTCCCGTCAAGTCACCATCGCCGACCAATCGAAGCAGGAGGAGTCTCGCATCGATCTTGTAGTTGCCACGGAAGTTGAGCTTGCCGAAACTCACTTTGAAGGCGAAGGAGACGTCGTCCACGTTCGCTTTGAGATCGCGAATTTTGAACGTCGAGGGCCCGTAGACCTGCAGAGCGCATTAGTCACGTTTCTCGTTTATTTCTCGAGCGGAGAACCGCAAGGATTCGAAGTAAAAAGAGTCTTTTTTTTCTTCATACGAATTTTTTTCAGGCGCAAAAACGCAACCGAGCGAGGAAAAATTCGAGAGGGAGGATGTGGATCAAGGCGAACGTCGTGAGCGGAATTTTCGATAGCCCAGCGAGCATCGAGTATTGTAATTTTGTTTTGGTCGACTGCATACAAATGGCCCAACATTTCCCGTCTGGCCTCTCCCCCTCCCCCCTCGCCTTCTCATCCGCTGAGCGAGCGAACGTTCACTCTCGCTGGATTGTAAATCAAATTATACACTCTTATTTATTCCTAATAAAAAATACCGTGGGCGTAAAACCAAGTGCAATTCACCTCGCATATTTCTTTCGATCGGGTTATTTTCCATAACGATGGATTTTTGTTCGGTTTTGAGGGAAATCCGTGCGAAACGAAACGAAGCGAATTTTTTTTTTCTTTTTTTTTTAATATAGAGTTTTTAGAAAATTTACCTGAATGTCGGTGAGATTGACGTCGAGCCGGGCACCTGTGGGTCCTCTGAGGAGGCGCACGGTCTTCAAATTGAGCGGCTCGATCGCAGGCGCGTCAAGTTCGGGAATCCCCTCGGTTAATTTTCCCCTAAGCTGCTCGATCGAGTTGGTGATGCACTTGTTGAGGTTGGGGTCGTTTCTCTTGCACGGTTTTATGTATGGTGCTGAAGAATAAAAAAGGAGTCAAAAATTCTACACCGGAAATAAAAATTTGAATTTACTCAATATTTGTGTACGGTCAAAAAAATATCAAGTATTTTCAATGAAATATAAGTTTGAGTTGAATTTTATTTCAAACATATTTATTTCTATATTGTCAAACAAATTTTTAACAACAAATTGAATTTTTTGAGTCACAACACTACACTGGAATAAAAATTTGAATTCACTCAATATTTGTACAAGTTCAATCAAATATCAAGTACAATCAATAAAATACTTGTTTTAGTCGAAAATACTAATTTTAAACAGCTTGAACAAATTTTTGTTCCCAGTGTAGATTTACCAGAAAATTTGTGTTAACGACAAATTTACATTGAAACTATTAGAATTGAATGGTCATGGTAAATTGAATAAAAAAGAATTTACGGAAAAAACATAAATTACTCGAACAAGAACTTTTTTTTCCGCGCAAAGTATACTTTAGCATCGTGCGTCACAAACTCGTTCCCTCGCGTTTGTTATTCTCACGTGCGTGTACGAGGTCGGCCGAGTCGATCCTCATCTCGATAGAGATAAAGAAATTTCTCAGCTCCGATCGAATCTGGAAAAAGGAGTTTTGTACTTACGTAACGCCGACAGGACGCCGCCGAGGAGCGCGAGCGCCAGGCTGGAATGAAAAAATCCTCGGTACATGACTTAATTGAAAGTTCCCGGTGTAATTGCGAGAAAAACAGCACTCCCGTCTTCGGCGGGCCACCGCGGGGCGAGAGAGCTCGCGCGTACTCGCTGGGAACCCGCGAGACGCGAGCGGCCAGAATGAAAACGAGAATTTTGCGCAAAAAAGTCGTTTAACGACACTCTGAACTTTCGTTGAAATTTTTTCACCGAGCCGCGAGCGCCACTCGAGAGACCTGTGTCATTAAATCCACACGGTTGCATCATCGAATATTTTAAAATCGCGAGAGAGAGGGAGAGAGAAGGCTGCCCGAGCTCGTCTCGCGATTTTTCGCTCCCGCGGGAAAAGTGAAGAAAGAAAAATAAATAGAGAGATTTCCCGAGGATTTCCCGCTAATCGGTTTCCCGTTCCACCGGATCGGAGAAAGTTCGGAGGATAAGACGCGGTTTCGCTGCCAGGATTCACTCGACAAAAACACGGAAAATTTATTTCTGGCGCACCGAAAATTGGAAAAAAATTGACACACTGAACTTTTTTTTCGATTCTGGGCGAATCTGCAATAAAAAATTTTTGAAAAATTGATGAATCAATACACTGAGAAGAAAATGTTGAAAAAATTAAATATGCAATCTATACTGACAAGAGGCTGTTCTGAATGAAAAATTTAACAACTGTCAACTGTCAAAATATCCACTTGGCAGTATATAAATGCGTTTTTAATTAGATCAATAATATTTTTCCCCAGCAACTATACTACTCAAAATTAAGGAGACGTTTATAAAAAAAAAAGAAGAAAATCGTTGAATTATTGAATTTGTTGAAAAAATTTGATGTTTAGCTGGAGCACATTTATCTAAAAATACCTGTCCCCTCAATTTTCCCGAGTAGTGTGAAAAATCACTTATCACCATAGAATTCCACAATTTTCAACTATGAACGAAAACCCGAAGCAACTATTTATAGAATTCGATACGCGGGATTTAAAATTCTAGACGGACGGATCGCTCGGTTACCATAAACGTAGGGTTAGCAGGAACATGGCCGTAGTGGTCGCTCCAAGTGCTTGCGGACGACTAAAAGACGCGAGTAGGCGCAACCCCCATGGGATGATGTGTTTATAAAAGATCGGGAATACGCGGCACAGGTAGGCCCGGGGTACCCGGTGTCGCTGCTCTATTGCATTCGGCCAGTTGATTACCTCGTGCCACTTGCCGGCCATTGGTCCAGTCGCGGTTGCGTTGCAAAAGGTAAGAACCGTAGCAACGCCTAACGCCGAGGCGCGCACACCGAGCCCGGCCTGGAGAACGTGCGCGGCATTTAATTCTCGCCACTCGGCAGCCGCGAACGTTCATCGATTTCGGCCTATAATTTGATATTCTCGCTCTCCGGGAACTGCGAAACCGACGTTACGGGAACAAGCGAAAATTCGCGATGAGCTGCTATTACGGATCTTTTTTTTTTTTTGGTAAAAAACTGTTCAAGAAAGTAAAATTGGGGAACTAGTAACAATTTTAACACTTTTTTTTTTTGACACTGGTGCATTTAAATTTCAATTTTAGTTTAGATTTGATGTAATGCAATGTTAATTGATTATTTATTATAAATAAGTAATACATACATAATTTTTATTTATTTTTTAATTGTATTGAAAGAAAAACTGAAAACTGACGAAGAAAGTAGACTTAGGTGGCTAGTAGCGATTTTAATTAACCAACTAAAACAAAGAAAAATGAATTTTCAATTTAGACGAGGATGATTATAATATTATATTATCCAATATAATGCCACATCAGCTAATTATTCATTATAAATAAATAATATGAATTTTTAAATACTCTTCAAAATTATCAAGGGAACCTTTTCACCTGCTCGATTCGATTCAATAATTTTTTTTAAAATATTTTAATCATTTGAAAATGAGTGTCTCCTACGAGGATATTATTTACATATTTTTTCTATTTGTTTTTATATAATATTTGTGTTAAAAGTGACCTTTAAAAAAAAGAATCGATCATCCGGAGAATACAAATCGAGCAGACGAATTTTGCGAGGATGGAGGAGGGGATGGGAGGGTGACAATACACCGGCGAGTCTAGCCGGTTACGTTCGCGATCGTGACCCTGGACTCGGCTGATTCAGAGGACGCGACGCGTCGGGCTCTCCCTCTGGGTCTCGATCTCTATCTCTCTCTCGCTCGGCAATCGCAAGAATGTATATATAGAGGGGCAAGATCGATCGGCGTGCATCAGTCTCGCAATCGCGCGTCCTTCCGCGATAATCGCACAATTAATCCTCACGCCCGTGGCAATTCACCAGCGTCCGTACGAATTCACCGAGAATGATCCTGGCGAGATTCTGCGTGGTGGGCACCCTCGTGGCCCTCTCACTCGCCGAAGTTCGTGAGTAGTTTTCACTGGGACCATCGAGAACACATCAGAATGCATCAAATTCTATAAATAATTCGACAAAGTCGTGCATCGAATTCGCTAGATAGACGGAATAAATAAATAAATAAATAAATCGACAAACAAAATTCCATTGAATTTTCCGAAGAACAAAGGGGAAATCTAAATTCGTCCTCGTAGCGAATCGATTATAACGAGAGGATGTGACTCTGTTATTATGTAGATTCAATGCAAATTCGATGCAAATTTGTTTCCCGCAAAACACTGTCATCGACATTTCAATTTCAAGAGGATTATTTATCGCGCTCGTGAAAATCTCGAAAGGCCGTTCGAGGGATTTTTCCGACGAGACAAATTGCTCTTTTTTTTCTCTAGTTTCCTTGAATTGTCTTAAAGTTTCATTCATCTTCCTTTCATCGATTCATTCGTAAAACCTGGGTAAGCTCTACACTGAAAAAAAAAATGTTGAACCAATTGAATATTGGTAAGAATGGAAAAATCTTTTGAGTGGAAAATTTATTCGATATCATTATTTCATCGAACTGTCATAATATCTTCTTGGCAGTTGAATGCATATTTAATTGATTCAACGATGTTTTTCTCACAATGTATGAGTAAATCTATCATTGTCTTTCATAATTTTTCGCGGATTTTCCAAGACAATTTTCTTTGCAGTCTCATTGGTTGATTTAATAATTATCTTATCGAACTGTCAAAATATCTTGGCAGTTAAATACATATTTAATTGATTCAACCGATTAAAGATTCAATATCATTCATGCAATTTTTCATAATTTTTCGCGAATTTTCCAAGACAATTTTCTTCGCAGCTTCGTACATTCACGTGTGCGGACGTAGAAATCCAAATTTGGACAGTTGCGTGCAGAAGAGCGTGGAGGCCCTCCTGCCGAAGCTTCGTCAGGGAATCCCCGAGCTCGATGTTCCCCCGGTGGATCCCCTTTACATCGACCAGGTCGACCTGGCCAACATGCCCAACTTCAAAGCTTCGGCTGAGAACGTAACGATCAACGGGCTTTCCGATTACGAAGTGACTGGTCTGAAAATCGACCTGGAGAAGCAGTCGTTGGACGTCGATCTCCTCTTCAAGAAGCTCACCATGAAGGCGGAGTACGACGTCAACGCCAGGATTCTCGTCCCGGTCGCTGGAAGAGGACCCATCCACTGCACAGCCAGTATGTATACAAAATTGCGATTTTTTTTAAAGAAATTTTTAGGTCGAAAAAATTATGAACCGTGTAGGAAAAATTTTGCTAGTATTACAAAAATATAATTAATTGTATAGTTTATTTTAGTTGCATAGTGTAGGTATACCAGCCAGTATGTACACAGAATTTTTTTTTTTTTCGATGAAATTTTTAGGGCAGAAATGATGAACCACGTAGGAAGAATCGTGCTAGTACTACTGAAATATAATTACTTCTATTTTTTTTTTTTTATTATAACAATTCGAAATTCCGTAAAAGAGCGTAGATATGCATATGCAAAGGAGAATATCATCCGCGAGAATGTTATCGCATTCGACGGCAAATAAATCTTCACCCGAGTCGCCCTATCGGCTGTTTATGCTAGAAACTCGTCTGAGAGTGGAGGACGACTAGTGTCTTGATCCGGCGAGGTCTAGCGTCCGATTTTTCCGACACTGTTTTGCAATTTTTCATATTTTTTCTCGCAATTTTTCACAATATTTTCTCGCAATTTTTCATAATATTTTTTTTTCCAGTCAACGTGCAGGCCGTGAGTCACATGGGGTGGAAGCTGGTGATGAAAAACGGCAAGAAGTACATGTTCTTCCCCACGATGACGACCAAGTTGAAGATCGCCGATTACCAGGCCTTCTTCGACCCCTCGGAGGGACCGTCGAGCACCCTCGCCACGGCCATCAACGAGGCCCTGAGCAACAGCCGTCAGGAGATAATCGCCAGCACGACGCCGAATCTCGAGAAGGCCATTTCCCAGAGGGTCCTCGAACTGGCCGGAAAAATCACCAAACATTTCACTTACGAGGAGCTCTTCCCGGACCGAGAGTGATTTTTCTTCCCCTATAGAAAATTCGTTAGACTACTTTCACTTGTACTCGTATAAATTGCATAAATTGAGCAAGTCATTTTTTTCTTCTGATCTTAGAATCGAGAAAAATTACTGGTTGTAAATTTATCTATAAATATTTATTTGAGATTGGAGTTTGCTTTATTTTTCTACACACACGTTTTGAATGTTCCGATAATAACGCTCGATAAAAAAATCAACCCCGCATAGTCACATTGATAATTATTGGAAAAAAGAATTTAATTAATGTCTACATCGCTATCGTTGCATGTAGGGGTTTTTTATGAGTTGCAATTTTTTTTCGCTTTTTACATCTTTTCCTCTGAACAATTTTTAAAAATAATTGTCGAATTTATCGAAACCTCAGTTGCTACTTTTTCTGTTAGTTTTTTAATGTTTAATTTTATTATTAAATTCAAATTTCCACCGGAACGCTCACAAAATCCGATCTTACGCGATAGAATTATATTATGAAGATTCCTTTAGTCAGTGCGCAGTTTCTATACGACTATGAGTTTTTATCCTTCTCTCTCTCTCGCTCTTTCACGAACGCACGCGTAAGATGGGATCGACCTTGAACGGCCGTAATGACAACCTCGTACAGACTAATTGACTTTTCAGAAAGATCCTACAAATCGTTATATATTTTCTTTACTCCCGTTACAAAACAAAAGTAAATAAAAGTATCGAAATAATATTTTAATATTCTTTTCATTTAATTAAATTTTTTATTGTTTTATTTTTTGTAACGAAATTTCGCATCAATTATAATTGCAATACGAGCTTTGCACTCGATAATTGATTAAAAAAAAAAATTATGAAACTTCTTTTTCATCAACCTTTCAGACCAGCTATCGTTATTCAAATGATTCATATTGGTAACAAGATACTGCGAAGCTATTGTATCGCTCTAAAAATATCCAACTTTATTACATACAATTTTTCATTTCTCCGAATAGAAAAATTAACAGTAAAAAAATTACCATTTAATTTAAATCTATATCAATTTTACGCGACATTCTCATCGCATCCAACACGTAAGATTCGAAAACGGTTCGAATTTAAAAATTCATTTCTCTACGAGATTCGCCGGAACCTCCATAACAGTCGTCCATAACAAAATTTTTACAACTATTTTACATTTAACACTAGATTTACGGACTGACAATGAGCCAATTTGACTCAATTCCAGTTTTATCAACACATATTTCATACAAATATGTCTTTTCTTTCCATTTAAAGTTAACAGTTTACAACTACTGGTTCACAATTTTTTCAAAATAGAAATTCATTTTGTTTCAAATTGAAACGTTCTGTTAAAAATAATTATTTAAAAATTTCCCTAAATCTAGTGTCAATTCGCTATTTTCAATTGAGCGGGAAGAGTTGCTCGTACGTGAACTGGCGAACGATGGCATCCGCGATATCTCGGAAGGCTTCTGACAAAAATTTCTCGATGAGGGGCTGCAGTTCCCTGATGAAGGCGTCGAAGTTGCTGTTGATCGCTGAATTCACGACGTCCCCGAGGACTCGTTCACCGCCGAACAAATTGTCCAGCTGGAGTTGACCCTTGCCGATGCTGATTTTGAGCTTGAAGTCGGTGATGCTGAGGTACTCGACTCCCGAGGCGTCCGGGGTGACCTGACCGAGTACTTTTACGGCGCCCGTGCAGTCGCTGAAGTTGCCGGTTATCGTGCCGGAGCCGCGGATCGGCAGGAGCAGCACTCGTCCGTCTATCTCGTAGAGGCCTTCGATGTGAAGGTGAGGCAGGGCTATGTCCACCAGGTACTTCTGCTCCTCCAGGCTCACTCTGAAATTTGAAAAATTTTTAGTAAAAGATATAACAAATTTTATTATACAGGGTGGTCAAAAAATTGTCTCAAAGATACAAGCAATTTTTTTTTATAGAAATGTTAATGTTAATATATTAATCTTAATAGTACATGTTAGTGTTAGTGTTAATTTTTTTTTTAATTAATGGTTCGTAATTCAGTACACTGAGTACTAATCATTTGATAAATTTAATAAAATAATAAATAGCAAATAAGATTTCTTTCTCGTTCCCTCTCCCGGAGTGAAAATATTTCTCCTTGAACCTTGGCTACTCTTACGAGCAAAGAGGCCACTTCTGGTTCGTCGAAGAGAAAAAAAATTGTTTTTCAGTCATTCTGAGAATTGGTGGGCCGGGGGGTGTCCGAGGAAAATCGATTGTGCCTTACGTGGAATCGACACATCCGAGACGGACGAATGCGAGGTGCGTCCGCGTGTCACGGCCAGCTAACTCGCTCGCTCCGGGAATAACAAAACTCCCCTCTTTCGTGAGCGCGTTGCCAATCCTCGCTCATTTTTTTTTCTTCTTCTTCCTTTTTCTTACCACACTCGCGAGCGAGTTTTCAGCGGAGGAAGAAAACAAGAAGGAGAGAGAGAAAAAAATGGGGGGGGGGGGAGAGGAAGAAAAAGAGAAACAGGATGAAAGAAAAACGACTGAAAGTCGTAACGCGGTTACGCAGTCGATTGCAAAACTCGATCCAGTGCCCCGGCGAAAATTCTTCTTATTTTATCTCTGCCCCCTCCACTGAAAACGCGAGTTTTCGCGCGCCGGGCGTGAATCCACGCGTTCCGCGTTTCGACGTCACCGTCTGACGTAATCCGCGAGATTTGCACGATCCGAATTTAAGTACCGCGAGGTCGAACTTCCAAATATTTCTTAGTGTTGTTTAACCCTTTACTGCGTATATTTCAGTTTTTCAAATAAAATAAAATTAATTAATAATATTATTTACTTAATAGTACTAATTCATCAAATATTGAGTAATGATAAAATGCAAAAGAATTGTTTTTTTTATTATTAAATAAAGCTATTTTCTACGCTTCAATTCATGTATAGTAAAGGGTTAAATGAATTTTTTTTAAATCAGTTTTCAAAATTCTCGATTACTGAAAATAGATAAAAAATTCAAGAGATAAAGTTTGTTGACAGTTTCTTCATTGACGCGGCTCGCTTACGAATTCGTCTTCGCTCGTTGAAATCACCGAGTGCCCTCGATAGGCAAAACACGAATTCCGTGTTCGGGCGTACCGGACGTGACTATCGACGCGCGTTCATTACGCCACGCCAGGAGGAGTCGCTGGAAGCGATGAGTGAACAGACCCGCGCGATATTTCGATAAGCGTCGGAAATCGTTTTCGTTCCGCGCACGTGTCGCGTGGATTACGCGAAAATCACCGGGCAATTGTCTGAAACGTTTCTCAGTGTCATCCTTCCAGTTACAGAGGGAGTTTGATTATCCGGCTGAACGAATCGCGAATTGCCGGTTTCGCTATCAAATTTGGGCTTTGCCTCCTCGAAAAGTGATATAGATAATCTTTGCCTATTTTTTTTTTTTTTTTGTAATATTCAGAGAAACTACCAACAAAAAATGTTGAACCAATTAACTATGCATTCATATACTACCAAGAGGATATTTCGTCAGTTCGATGAAATAATCGTTCAGTCTGACAAAATAATTGTTAATCAACTAATAAATTTTTCACTCAACAAAATATCCTCTTGGCAGTGTATGATTGAATACTCAATTGGTTCAACAACTTTTTTTCCTCGGTGTAGAGAGGATCAAAAAATTTAGGAAGGAAGATTTGATTGGATTTCATTCATAATTTAACAGCTCCAGGCCAAACGAGGATATAGTAGGATTACTCATTGAGCAAACTGAGCAAGCAGAGAGAGAGAGAGAGAGAGAGAGAGAGAGGAAGAGAGAGAATTCTCGAAATTAGCCGATTTTTCCGTGATCCGTGGCCGGGTGACACGCGTCTTTCGTGCCGCACGATATTACGCTGGTTGCGTAAGGATTATATTCGGATCATTATACTTACTTCTTATCAGCCGGGTACTGCAATTTTCCTGTCGACTCTTGGTACCGATTTCAATTTTACGATATTCTTTTTTTTCTTTCTCTCCCTATCGCTTATTTCTCAATTCGACCCACCTCAATTTCGTAATTTCGAAGTCACTGGCTCCGTAAGCCTTGACATCTCTCGCTGTGATCCTGACGCCGGTTCCCTCCGACGCTACGAGCTCCTTCAGCAGCAGAGGCTCCAAACTCGGGATGTTGTACTCCGGCACGCCCTTCTGCATGTACTGCTTCAAATTCTCCACGCTCTCCTTTATGCACTCCACGAAATTCGGGTCGTTCCTCGCGCACACGTGAATGAACTCCGCTGTGTCGCACAACGAATTTAGGATTAACAAATTTCATTTTACAAAAGAAACCGATAAAATTCTTGTCGAATCTTAATTTGATTAAGTAACGAATTATTATATAATATAGATTCAACAAAATTTTTTTCACAGCGAATCAGATTTTGCACGTGTAGCGCAGTACAAAATCTCGAGTATAACATAAGTACGCTTCACGTCTTTACATCACGATAAACATAAACAGTTTCTAGTTCATTTGCTATAAAATATTTACGCAATTTTTTACATTTGTTTCCACCGTACTTACGTAACTCGATGGCGTTGAGGAAGCCGATCGCCACCGCGAGCGCGACGATTTGCAAAAATTTGTTCATCCTCGGTGTTTTTTTTGCCGTGTAGCAGAGAACGAGAAAAAAAAGAAATTCGACAAGTTGCCCGAGATGGCTCGTCCTGGAGTGAAGACAATGGGAGCTCGCGTTAAGACCTTATAGCTTAGGACCCTGCTTCCCTCCAACTCGCCCAAACTATCGTCGCTCCACGGTTGTTTATTCGTCGGGGTATACGTCACGTGTGGATGTATGCGGCATTACATATACACACACGAACTGCCGATTTCGTATGCGCAACGACAAACGTCTTTCGAGCAACGCAAACTACTTTATTCGTATAATCTTGTCATACATCAAAATAGCAACGCGTCGAGTTCATAAGTTAAACTTATTCATACCGTCTGTAATAATAATAGTAATAATAGCAATAATAATAATAATAGCGATAGTAATTAAATAACAAGCGTCTTAGGACGAACGATAATATACAGTAAAGGCGTTATCCTAAAAAAATCAACTAATTCGCGTCCACTCCTTCCAGTTTCTCCTTCTCCGTCCGGGTTTTCCCAGCTCGATCTTCGTGTTATTCGGAGATCCACGCGTCGTACGGCACCTGGGCGAATAGCTTCTCGACGAAGGTCGTCATCGTTTGAACGAGCTTCTTCCTCAAATCCGGTTTCATCTCCTTCAACAGTTCTTGACTGTTGCTATTGATGAAGAGATTGAGAGCAGCCTCTGTAAATTCAACGCGATTAGAAACATGTGAGTCACGATCTAAACGCGCGACCTTAAGATCGCATCTAAGATACGCGTGTGTAGCACGTACGCAGAATTGTGTTGCCGTCGTGGACGTTTTCGACTCCCATCTTGATGTCACGCACGCTAAAGTCCATCTTGAGCTGCTGGAGCCTGAGGTAGCGTCTACCCTGCCTCTCGTACGGCGACGCGCGTATGAAAACTTTGGCCTTGACGTCGTCTGCCGAGCGTGGAAAAAAAGGAAAGATAAAAGAAATTGAATATCGTCGGAGCGCGTCGGTGAAAGCGACTTCGCTTTCACTCGGGAATTATTCGCACTATTCCTTACAATCCTATTTTCCTCTATCTAACTATCGCTCTTTTTCAGATTGTAAAACAATGGAATTCGGTTTGAGGTTTCACGCATTAAAGCCTGAGGGATAATATTTTATCTATTGATTGTGCATGGGGTCAATAATTTATCAATATAAAAAATATTTCTTATTGTGGCTAATTTCAAGTACATAAAATTTTTAACTTTTCAATTCACTCAATTATTTTTCAATCTTAAATTGTCACAACCTCATGCGCCTGAAGGGTTAATCAAATGAATGTTTCAAATAGTGACCTTCAAATTTGTAATCGATACAAGATTCTACTGTTTAATTTTCTACCCTTACGCTGCAAAAAAAATTTTGTAGAATATAATAAATATTTAATTTGCTAAAACAGAATAAATGTTTGTACAGATATCAATTAAACTAATATTTAATCATAAACAATAATTCATTTTATCGAATTAAATATTTGAATGTATGCAAATAAATATTTAGTACATTCTACAAAATATTTTTTGCAATGTATAAATTTCCTATATTATTAAATATTATTTCATCACCCTCCCATAGGCAAAAAAAATATTCGGGCTATCTAGCCAATTTACCGTATTCTCCCCAATAATCGCCAGCTCCGCTGGCTTGAACGAGAATCAGCCTACCGCTCGATCGGTATTTTGCATTGGCCCGAATTTTCGGTATCGCCAATGCTAGTTGAAGTTGAACCTCGTTCTGGGTGATCCTCGTCCTGAGACCGGTCACCTTCAGCGCCGAGACGCCTTTCGCGGTGATGTCCTTGAAATGGGCTCGGTACCCGTCGGGTCCGGCTCCCAACGCGATGTGCAACTCATCGAGAACGATCGGCTCAACCTCAGCGAAGCCCAATTGCGGCAGACCTAAAAAATTCGAACGGTATTAGCCTCTGGAAAACAGGAAATCTTACTCCGCGAGTAAAATTTTATGATTTGTTTCACACTTTCGTTGACTGAAAAATGACGGTGGACTTTGCACTTTGAAGGTTATAAATTATGGTTTCGACGTGTTTGAGTAGCAGCCTGTTTGCACAGATTGCAAAAAAATCTGTACGAATGAGCGAGAAAGAATTAAATTTCGTTGTTTTAATTAGTACCCGAGTGCGAAAAAAGGATTTTCAGTAAGTATTCCCGAAAATTCTCGGTTGGCGAAACAAGGACGAACGTGTTTGAACAAGTAGGAACATATTCCTTGAAGTGCGATATATCGCTAATTCTCTTTTTACGAAAAAAATTGTGAGAAGAGGTAACGAGTTTGGCAGAAAATTCCTGTTAGTGTTTATACATCCATCGTTCTGAATATTCAATGAGAAAAATAGAATTTTTTTATTGTAAAAAACGCGTAAACATTTTTCGAGCCTCTGCCAGATTGTTGATATTTACGTTCTAACTGTTCGTTAGAAACGAAAACATTCGAAATCGGTGGGCTCTTAGCAGTATCTTGCTAACTGTATACTACCGAATAATGAAAATTCGATCGAGACAATTCCGTTAGACGGATGAGCCGATAAACAAGCGTTATAAAGAAGGCAACACACACGGAATGTGGGCCGAGGCTCACGTATCCGAATGCACCGTTATACCTGCTCTGATGACTTCGAAACGCCGTTATTATTTTCGAGAAATGGAAATTTTTATCGAGAAAAAAAATTGAAGTACAGATTGTTGTCCAATTACTATCATCGCCTCGAAGAATAGAAACCGAAGATATGCTAAATGACGTTTTTACATTCCTCCAATAGGAAGACGAGTTATCGTAACAAATTTTACCTTCGCGAAAATGCTCGGTGAGGATGTTCGCCGATCTCGACAGACAACTCTCGAGATTTTGATCTCTGGCCGGGCAAGGCTCGATGAACTCGAGGCCTCTGTATTTGCCGATCGCCTGGATCTCGGTCAATAGACAAAAACACAGGATCGCCGAGATGACCTTGATCGATTCACTCATTTTGTACTTTTTTAATTATCTAACCTTACACTTGCACTCCTGCACGCGCACTACTCTCTCTCTCTCTCTCTCTCTCTCTCTCTCTCTCTCTTCAACGCGTAGGTGTGCAAAACATTCACACGTACCGATTCGAACCGATTTCCACTGTTGAAATGAACGATCCGTAAGGGATACGTCCCGACTTATATATCACCTTGACATTGCCCCCGCTATATTCACTCCACGCCAGGGGGCGAGACGCGGGATGGGAAAAAGGGAGAAGAGGCTCCCCGTTCGCGCGACTTTCCTCGAGACGCCCATCTCGTGGAAAGAGACAAGACAAAGAGCAGCCAACTTACAATTTTCCTCCTCCCTCGGCGAAAGGTAAGAAAAAAATCTTCACGAGAATTCATCCTTGCCGCAGCACAAAGAAGGCGTCTCTCCGGAGGTCAACGACACTCAACTCCTACCATTCCGTTTCGACACATCTGAGCTGAGTTTGTCGATACCGGCACGTTCTTCGTGTCAACCCAGCTTAATCGAAATAATTTTGATAGAGGGGACTGCTAGAACGATAAGCCTCACTTTCCTAGTGTTGACCAATCGAATTTTTCCTAACTCTCACTTCGAAGTGAATGAGAATCACTGCACTCTCGAGTATTCTCATTTTTCAAGTCCAAGAGTATCGTGTATGGCGATTTAACGATAAATCACACGGGTTGTTACTTATAGCTATTTGTTGATACTTGTTTATACTTGATAATACTTGTTTCAGGTTTCAAACTATCAAGTATCGGTTTAAGCGTTTCATTTCAATATTTTACTAAAAATATTCGAATGGAATTTAATCTCAGAAGGATTTTATGATTCGCAGAAGATAATTGAAGGTAACTTTTAGTTTTGTACCATTTCATTCTGAAATTTTTCGTCGAATGAAATGGCGAAACGATCGAGCACTTTATTTATTGAATTTTCATTCAATACAGAATCGATTATTTTTTATAGCAAAGAACGAAAACGAAACGTTTCGTATATTTCGCTCCGTAAACGAATTCAAATCTTAGCTCGGCAACTTCAAGTCGTACTATCTCTCGAAACAGATCGATTGTAAATCATATGTGCTATGTAGCTAGCTACTCTTGCAGTTATTGAGGCAACGTGCTCAGTTTTGTGTCGTTTATTAGAGATATAAGTACTGATATTTTGAATATCAGTATATAATATTTAAATAAAGGTAATAATTTAGTTTCAAGTTTTACATAATCGTTTTGTAAGAAATTTTAAGTATGGTGTTGTAATCAGTGGTACTTTATCGGTAATGTTAAATAATGGCTTATAATATTGATTTTTAGGTAAAATTTACTTGATACCTATGAATAGTTTAGGAGAAACGTGTAATGAACTCAAAAAAAAATATGATGCATGTTTTCATACATGGTTCTCTGAAAAATTCTTGAAAGGCGATACGAATGATTCTATGTGTGCACCAATGTTTAGGGTTTATCAACACTGTGTTAAGGTAATTCGTTTATATTTTATGTTAAATGATTCAATAATTTCTGAACAATGTGAATTTTGCATTTTTTAGAAAGCTATGATGGAACAGCATATAGAATTAAAAGATGTTGAAGCTAACCATTTAGGTACCGAAAAAGAAAAACAACCACTTAGTTGACAATGAGAAGAGGTTTAGATTTTACAGAAATCAAAATTATTCATTTTTCGAATAGTTATGTACAGTTATTTTAATATAAAAATGTTGGTGTAAGGAAATATGAAGGATTACTTTTCAACAAATTGATTATGGGCATTTATAAAATAAGTTATTTAAATCTCTTTTGTTCGCTCAATTATTCAAATTTATTGTAACAATTTATATTCCTTTATTGTTTTGATAATTTTTGTGTATATTGTAAAATAAAGATTTTAAACACAAGCAATTGCTGAAAAATTTTTCAATGACTGTAACTCACATTTTATTCTTAATCAGGAAACAATGCGCTTCCAAGAAGATTAATGAATGGTCATTAGTACAAAAACTATTTATATATCTATTACTAGTTTATACTAAATGATAATAATAAGAATAGCAGAAACGAAGTTTCAACGCGGCTTATGACAAAATACAGTAGAAAGTTTTTTTGTACATTTGTTGCATCATTTCATTAAATAAAGATATGAATACTATTATGATGAATCATCTTCGCTTGATTCAGGTGTGCTTTCATCTTTATCAATATCCATTTCACTATCTTCACTCTCATCATCTTCTTCTTCTTCGGATTCATCTTTCTTACTCTTCTTGGCCTTTTTCTTATCATCAGACTAAAAAAAAAATTCAATATAAGAGCATATTTGAGAATTATAGGTACTACTTCATAATATGAAAGTGTATTGAAACTCACAGCAGATCGTTTATCCGTGTTTTTCTTATTATCTTTCTTATCCGATTCAGTTGGTTTTTTCTTTTTCTCAGTTTTCTACAAATAAAATTCGATTTGTGAAATTGCAGATGTGGAAATTTTATCTTGAAATGTACAATTTTGAGAATTGTAATTTATACCTCGTCTGCGTCACTATCGCTACTGCTATCATCATCGCTAATATATTCTTTACTTTTAAATAACGAACCAGACATTTGTTTACTGGGTGATGCAGTTTTACTATCCTTTTTCGGTTTTTCGGTCTTCTCTTTACTCTTTTCCTTTGCATTGGCATTATACTCTTTCATGGAAGCAGCATACTCGTTCTTTGCTTTTTGAGCTTTTTGTTCCCATTCCTGTGAAAAATGCATTGGTTTTAATCATTATAGTAATTACATAAAAATAGAAAAAGTATAAAGTAAAATTAACAACGCTGACCGATTTATCTTTTAACTCTCGCCACATTTCACCACCTTTTTTAGCAATTTCAGTAACTGCAATACCGGGATTATCTGCTTTGATTTTATCACGATTACTATTCAACCACAGCATGAAAGCAGTTGCAGGTCGTTTCGGTTTATCAGCATCCTTCTCTTTTTTTGGTTTTCTAGGTTTCCTTGGCTTTTCAGACTTGAAAATACATTATATAATTAATAGATGAATATTTAAATACAATATATTCATTGTTAAGATTTCTGTAATACTAACAATTGTTTTTGCGGATTTTGGTTTTTTCTTTTCTTTCTTCTCTTTCTTCTCTTTCTTTTCACTGTCAGATGCATCTGATGCATCTTCACTATCAGAAGTATTTGGATTGCTATCATATTCTTCTGCAACATCACTTTCATCCTAATGAAAATAATATTAATAAATAAGAATGTAAATTTAAAGATATGTAAATTATAAGTTGTTATTTGATGTTTTACTTGATTCGGGTTAAAATCTTCATCCGTTGATTCTTCCTCAGAGTCGGATTTCTGTTCATCCCTTTCTTGAGCTTCAGCTTTAACTCTTGCCAAATATGCATCTGGCTCATCTTCTTGGTCACTGTCTCCAAAGTCATTGTCATAATTTAGCTTATCCTAAAAATTGAACGAATCTATAGAATTATAATTTTCTAACTCATCTTAAAATTTTGTTCTCCATACTTACACTCTTTCCTCTGTTCTTCACTCTTAGTTTTTTAGATGTTATAAAGTCAAATAATTTACCATACTCTTCTTTCTCTATACTACTGAATGTATGTACAACTGAATTTGTCAATTCGATTTCAAAGTCAAATGACCTTGTAGATCCACCTCCACGCGCAAAATTGACAGATGAGATTTCTTCAAATCTTATGTGAATAGGGGGTTTATGCACATAAATAAATCCTCTTTCTAAGGGATATAAATATCCAGCAGCTGCTTTAAACGAACAACTTATTGCTGGGGTACCTGAGTGACTATTAAGGTTTTCACATTAATCACGTTCCCACAATATATGTTATATGTGTTGAAAAATAAAATGTAAATAATTACCCAACAAAGTTGCCTGGGCCAGTCAACTTTCTATTAATTATTACTTTCATAACTTTTCCAAGAACTTCATAAGTGTGACCAGATAATTCTTTTGTTAGTTTATCTTCATATTTTTCTTTCAATTCTTTCCTAAAAGAACATAAAAATATTTTGAAAACAATAATTTTAAAAATAATCACATCTTCATATTATAACATTGAAAATTATTTGCAAAAAACTTACTCCGAAAAGGGAAGTTCTATAGAGGTTTCTTCTTCCTGATTAAATAGCAATACTAAATAATGATATCTTGTTTGACCTTGTTTAATAGGTGGATCCAAACTGACCTAAAATTAGATTAAAATAATATTGAATATGAAAAAGCATGATAGACATTCTTATCAAGTTAATAAACTTACAACAAAGTACATCTGTCTATTGTCTTTATGTGGAAGTAAGAATAACCTAAGAACTGTTGACATGGGTATCTTGTAATCAAATGTTTTACCATGGAGTTGGAAAAATGTTTGGAATATTTTGATATCATAACGACCTCTGTAAAAATATAAATTTTAGCATTATTTCATTGTCTGCTGACATTTACGTAAAAAATTTTATAGGACATGCTAACCGAGGAGTGAGACATTGAATTTCTCTGAAGATAGCAATTGCATCACCACTAACACTGATAACCGATGCTTTGTCCATAACTTGTTGATGAAATGCTTCAACAGGATCTTGATCGGCACTATCGCTTACTGGTATATGAAATCGCATTTCCATCAAACTTACCGGGGCATCATCATTCTATAAAAAATCATTATTCTATATCATTGTGATATTTAATTAAATAAATAAGAGATAGAATGTTTATATATACTTGATGAAATTCAAGAGTCACTTCATTTTTCCCTGTATTACATTGAGAGACATTGTACAATGGAATTTCAAATGCTGTATGATGTCCAACATCAAAGCTTAAAATTGACCCATTGAATTTAGCTGTTCCCCAGTTCCATCCCTTCAAACTGAGTTCTTTTTCAAGCATGTCCTTTTTATAGTTTAATGAGAAAAATTTGGCCACTCTCTCTTGTTCCTAAAAATGAATATTTATTGACATAAAAAATGATCAATTTAAGAAGAATGAATACAAAGACCATAACTTACACCTTCTTTGAACCCTCTAAATCTGTGTAATGTGCCATTCTTTAAAAATATCCGAAGTCCCCAAGTACCAATGAATTTTTGATAATTGACCATTTCAATGTCGGATGCTGAAATCTGTTCTACCTTCCCTGTTTTCTGATTTTTAAATATTATATGCTGATCGGTGCATTTTAGCCTGCCAGGTGTCTGAAAACAATATTATTTTTATTATAGCAATGAGCTGTCATGGAATAATTTTTCATTCAATAACAAAAGATATCCTTAGACGTAATGTTGCAATTAAAGAATCATATTTATTTTGAAAAAATCCTCACCATAGCACCCTTAACCTCGGCAATAACGTCTGGGTATTCTAAAAAGTCCATGTTTTTCGTCTATTTGTTACTTTCTCAGAACGAATTTTTCGTTTGTACAGTCAATCTGAAATGAAACTTCAACACGAATAAGTATGTTTCACAATAAATAGGGCGCAAAACGCGTCTAAACACGCGCTTACCGTTGTGACAACTACAAACATCCATAAGTGCCGCAGAATAACGCGCGCTTTGCTTCTTTCGGTTTCGGTTCAGAACTTGAAATTCTCGGAGACGTGCAAAACCATGCAACGAATGACTTCTAAATGTGTTCTAAAATTGCTTTTCACAATATATCTTCATTATCTATCATTATTATTAAATTTTTCAGAACTCGAATGCATTATGTCATACAAATTATGAAAAAATGTAATTCCCTATTTAGTTATAATTAATAAATTCTTCTGAGATAAGAATTTCAAAGATTTGGGAGAATTTTCTGACGACGCTGCAAATTATTTTTAATCATATTCATTTATGGCTCCTCCAAGAGTCCATTAATCTCGTTCCTCGTGCATCGCTACCTTAAAATCGTTCGTACGAGACAAATACTTAATGAAAGTTCGCATGGGTTTGTTTCTGAACGAGCCGTATGTCGGCAATTCACACCCACATACTGTAGTATTCGAGCAATGCACTATGCCACTCACGGCAGACAGAAGAGGGGTGGGTCGTGCACTTTCTATCGCGAAATTTTTAATTCCCCTAACGTCTCGTATAGCCTCGATATCGTTAAAATAAAGAATAGTTGACAAAGTGCGTAATCGAGAGCTAATACTCCGTGCGTATATGTTCCTACACGCGAGTGAGTAATTCTTATCGAGGGAGAGAAAAAAAAATATACAAACGATACGATACGGTCCACGAGCGGATGTGCAGTCATTCATAAAATCCGTACGCGCGTATTGCCGTGGTAAATATAGTAAAACGAGACTGGGCTCCAGCGTGAGATAAAAGGAAACTATGCGCTAAATTCGGTTTACCGTTGTCACGCATATACCTATATAAGAAAAAAATTACGGATAATGGCTTCTCTGTCGTTGCCGCGTGTGCTGCAACAAAGAAAAACAAGTTTGGAATCAAAACGCGAGCACTTTCAAAAATTTCAGGTAATCGTTATCGTACGGTCGAGATAAAAATGAAAAAAAATTTTTTTCTTTATCTGTGACATTTTTTTTATCGAACTGTCCACCACTTGATCACTGGCGAGCATTTATTTCGTTTTGTGATGAGTAAAAAGTGAATATTCGTGACGGGAGGAAGTGGACAATCTTATATCGCATTTCTTTTGTATATTCGACTTCATGAGCTACTGTTTGCGATTTTCGATATCAAAACAATTCCACGTTCGAAACGCCGTAACGTTCTCCCGTCCGGCTAATTTTGACGTCAAGTTCACGCACGCTGTGAGATCAAAGAGTACGATTTACGTATAAATTATCAAAATTCTATTTATGTGATTCATTCACATTTCTATCTTATCCATAAAATTTTTCTCACATTACTTTATTCATGTACTCTATTAGTTAATTATTTGCTTTTATTTTCTAACTATTGAAGTTTAAGATTATCTCTCTGAAAATTTTGTATGCACTTTTCTCACTCACGAATATCACTTGTCATTATTTTACAAGGGTTATTGAAACCTATAATTGAATAATTGGAATATATAACTTCTACTTGACAATACTTCTACCATTCTATTTAAAAATAAATTGATAAATATTTAACATTGCTTATCAAATAATTTAATTCTGTATAAATAGCTTTACAGATAGTGCATGCGCTCCACAAATCATTCTATTCACATCAATAGTCCAGTTTGAAGTAACAAACATTCTGGTGAATTATGCTCAATGCATTGACAGTGTAATTTATATAATAATTTTTGTTATAACGATATTGCACCACTAACATGCCACGTACATTACCACTTACCGATAAACAGCTGCACCAATTGGTAAGAAAATAATTAAGTTTTATAATAGTATTATTATGAATATTAGTGCAAGATAATTGACTTACATAAATATAGTCAAACTTTTATTTTCTGATATTTCACTGTTTTTACATAATAAATTTGACCCATTTTAGAGTGTCAGTATTGCAAAAGCTGTCAATCCATCTGAAACACCAGTCAAGGAGAAACATGTACGCAGTATCCTTTAATGATAAAAGCAAAATTTTTTTTATTTATATATTATCATTTATTGCTATATAAAGTTCCTTATAAGCGTATAGGTGCAATCATTGGTACCTATCAGGAGAAGAGTGGATCTGTTTTCTGGTCATTTATTTTACGTCAACCACTGCAAGAAAATCAAATAGTAGCTTGGAAATTCTGTCATGTTTTGCATAAAGTTTTAAGAGAGGGTCATCCAAAAGTAATTCCTGACTCTCAGAGATACAGACCTAGGTTGGAGGATTTAGGAAAATTATGGCAGCACTTACGAGAAGGCTATGGACAGTTGATCCAATTATACACACGTTTGCTAGTTACCAAATTAGATTTCCACAAAAGAAATCCAAGATTTCCTGGAAATCTTCAAGTTACAGGCGAAGAATTGGAAGCTATTGGAGAAAATGACATAAATGTTTAGTAAGTATTCCATACCAGCATATATTTGCCAAATTTTATAATATTTTCATTTTGATTTTTCTCTCAGTTTCCAGATATCGGTTGAAATGTTCGATTACATGGATGATATACTGAATTTACAACATGCAGGTATGATTTTATATAATAATTAATTATTATTATTAACTGATAATTTATACTAATATGAATTCACATTACAGTTTTTGGTTCCTTGGATCTATCTCGTTCAAATTCTATGACTCCTTGTGGTCAGTGTCGATTAGCTCCTCTGATACCTTGTATCTTAGATGCCTCTCAGCTTTATGATTACTGCGTGAAAATGCTCTTCAAATTGCACGGTGCTTTACCATCTGATACATTAAAAGGACACAGAGATAGATTTTCAAAACAATTTCAAGAATTGAAGAGCTTCTATAACACCATTAAACACATGCAGTATTTCAAACATTTGATTACAATACCATCATTACCAGAGGTGAAATTTGCAATTGCGAAGTAGATTATTGATGTTTAAAAATTTCAGTAATTAAGATATCATTTTCTATATTCAGAGTCCACCAAATTTCCTGATACAATCGGAATTGCGAACATACATTACACCAGTTGTTAAATTACCACCAGAAGAGCCTCTGGATACGGAAAGTGTTGTTGACAGTCTGATTGACACTTCTGATAATATGTCCTTACCCGGAGATCATACCGACTCCACGAGAAACGGCTCAATATCTCCAGATGTTTTAGCGGAACGGTAAATACATATATTTGTGGTTTTTGATAAAAATTATTGTTGATTTGTTGATCTAATTAGTATGTTATTGCAGTGATAGTCTCATTGATCATTTACATCAAGAGAATGGCCGACAAAGACAAGAACTACACCGTTTGTTGACCGAACACCAAAGAATAGTCGCCGATTATCGGAATCGCATATTAGAACTGGAGGCCACTGTCTCTGCTAAGGTAATACGTGAAACTACAATATTAATCCTACGGTTATTAAAATTCATGTTTATATGTAGGGTAACGAAATTGTACAAGAGAAACAACTTCATCAAGAAATGCAAAAACAAAATGCAGACATGACATTGAAATTTCAAGAAATTGAAGGTAAATTAAATAACTAAATAAATGAATCATCATAACATACTGAAATTTTTCATAAATTACTGTGATTTTAGCAAAAAATAAAATTTTGGAAGAGAAGTTCCAAAAGTTGAAAGAAGTTTACTCTAAACTAAGAGAAGAACACATTACTCTATTGAGAAAGGTGAAAAACAATTTTTATTCAATTTTATTTGGTATCATTTTGTTATTATTGTTGTTGTATTACAGAAAGCTGAAGTTGATAAACAACTTGGAGGAATTAAAATATTGCATGACCAAGCAGAGCGTCGTACCCTCGAAGCTGAACAACGATTGCAAGAATTAATCCAAGGACAAGCTACGTCAGAACAAGAGGCCCAACGTGTAGCCCAAGCACGTGCTGATTTGGATAATGTTAGAAAAGAATTTGACGAAGCTAAAACCGAAAATTTGGTAAGTATGAACTTTGGTATTGTTTTGCTATCATTATTATATTGTGTCACCATTATTTATGTTTCCTTAGGCACTGGTTGCTAAAATTGACTTTATCACGTCCGAAAAAACAGCAATGGAAGGTGATCTTCACGATTTACTGGCTCAAAAAGAAGAATTAGAACAAAAAATAGGAGATTTGAATATCGAGAACAAGAGGCACCAAAACCAAGTGAAAACCGATGCTGATGCTAAAGTTTATGAATTAGTTTGTATGTATAAAATTTATACAACATGTTAAGTCGAACGTTTGCTAATTCATTGGTAAATTTTTTTAGTGAATTGCATCTCACAAGCAGAATGTTTAATACAACATTCAATACGAACAATAGAAAGTCCATCCATATCGGCTGCCACTTGTACACCAGATTGTCTCAGTGATTTCTTCGACCCAACTGTGCAATCGTTAGACGATCTTGAGATAGCATATGGAGTTTATATCAATGACACAGCTAACGCTAAACATTTACTACGCTGTGTCATTCAAGTTGCATATATGATTTCAGTTTATTTGATACACGCGAAGTCTACCTCAAATATAGCAGCTAATATCGCACTCAGCGACAGTAAGATCAAAATTTATCTAAATGCGAGGATTATTTCACTCAGAATTTAATCGAACGTGTGTTACAGGATTAACGGATGAGTGTAAACAACTTGGCTCCCAGTGCCTGATCGTCTTAAGTTACGTAAAAGAGAAGTCTCAACTGACAGGCGACCAGATATTGAACGTGAAAAATCAATTGAAAAAAATTTCGAACCTAGCCACAGAAGTATCGAGTACACAAGGCAAAGATGGAAATATTGGTGAATTGGTGGAGAACGAATTGCTCTGTATGGATAAAGCGATCGAAGAAGCGGCTGCTTTGATACAGGACATGTTGGACAAATCGCGAGCCGCTGATTCAGGCATAAAATTAGAAGTGAACGAGAAAATATTGGATTCCTGTACAGAGCTGATGAAATGTATACGGAATTTGGTGAAGAAATCACGGTTCTTACAAATGGAGATTGTTGGACAAGGAAAGGGCACCGCGTCGGCTAAAGAATTTTATAAAAGGAACCATCAATGGTCGGAAGGGCTCATCTCGGCCGCTAAGGCTATCGCAATGGGGGCTAATTTCTTGTTAGAAGCCGCTAATAAAGTCGTTTCTGGTAGCGGTAAATTCGAGCAATTGGTAGTCGCATCGCAGGGAATAGCGGCGTCCACTGCACAACTGGTAGTAGCCAGTCGTGTTAAGGCCGATAGAAACAGCACCAATTTGGCTGCATTATCCGAAGCGTCACGAGAGGTGACTCAAGCCACCGGAAGCGTCGTTGCTACAGCTAAAAGCTGTAGTCATCTTGTTGAGGAAAATGGTAACGAAAATCTTGGTAATAGATTCAACGAAATGATTATTTAATCCTTACCGGCATAAAGTGACTCATTCTATTAATACATTTATGTATCTGATCATTTTATTTTATTTTCTACTCATATTATATTTCTGAGAATTGTACAAAGAATTAATTATAATTTTTTTCTTTCACAGAGGATATGGATGTCACGAGTTTGAGTCTGCATCAAGCCAAACGATTGGAAATGGAGGCACAAGTGCACGTGTTGGAACTCGAACAAGCGCTTGAAACCGAAAGACTGCGACTCGCTGCGTTGCGACGTCGTCATTATCAATTAGATAGTGAAGCTCAGGGATAAATATAATTTGGTTGGTGAATTACTCATCCTTGAGGCAGTTTTAGAAAATTGTGGAATAAATGTATTCTTCTTTTTCAGAAAGATTTGTTTTCGTGTTGCACGCATACAGTTACACGCTTTAACTGAAAAAAAGAATTCATCGATATTTAGCGGTGCAACATCATGACGATCATATAACTGTTTTTCTAACTCCAGAGTTTATACATTTTGTAATAACAAATGAACTTTATGCATGTATACATAACGAATGTATAGGGTATGATGATACTGATTTCTTATTATTCCCCCCAAAATTTCGGAAGCATTAGTTTTGTATTACTGATAATTAATATATTTCAAATTTATTCTATATACATATTTATATACAATTATTCATGGATATATTTGAGCATTATAAATGCACAGAACGATCAGAGAAATTCATCCTGCATTGGAATTTGTATGCTCCGTCGATTCGCTCTTTTCGAATGAATTTATGAAATCTTGAGAGAAGAATTTTTCTCGTATATTTTCTTTTATAATTGATTACCGTTTGCTCAAAAATGTTTATAAAACGAAAAATTGATAATGTATTTTTATATGTAATCTTTAAATCATAATCGAGCATTTGTTAATTCAATACAATTGAAATTGTTCATTTCAATTTTGTAAAGAAAATTTTTCTTCGAGCTTTCATAAAACATTAAAAAGTTTTTGTATGTTGTAATGAATAATTAGGTATTTTTTTAAGTTTGATATAACATTGAAATAGTATCTATTGCTACATTAAAAAGCTTATCATTTTTATACAATTTATATATGAATATAAATTAAACGAACAAATCGTTATTTTTTGTATAAAATTTTCTTGTATTTTGTAAATTTTCAATATCAATTTAAAATTATGCGGAATTCGCATAACTTAAGAAAAAATTTAAACGGGTGTATTTATCGAATTTACAAAGTCATCCCTCTGTGCATATATGATAAACGAATACATAATTTGGTATTTATTTGAATTTCGAATAAGGAACATTTGTGTTATACTCAAAATTTAAGCGAATGTTCAATCAAAAAATTGGTTAATTTATATGTTCATAGAATTCATTTCGATTGCCTTTGCTTAAATTTTTAGTTATAACAATGAGCTTATCTTTACAAATTAATAAAAAATAATATTTGTATTATTAATATAATATTTTTATAATTTAGATACAAGAAAATAAATACACATTTTAATTATGTAGCTACAGCATTAGATATTCACTTCTTGCACATATTTAGCACAATAAAAAGAAATAAAATAAAACTGCTATAAAAAAAATTTATCACTTAATAAATTTTATGTATCCAAGATGATCAAAAATCAATGTAAAAATAAATTCTAATAATACTGCTAACACGTCAGAAACTTAATTCCTCTTATAGGAAACGCACTAGTAGTCTAGAGCATGTATGATGAAAGACTAAAAATAAATGAAAAATTAAATATTTTATTAAAATTCAAATTATTGAGGAATTTCTTTAACAAATAATATGAATTCACTAATTCTTAGTATTCTTCAATATACAGTTTATAGAACTATACTTTTCGAAACTATTCTAGCTGCGACTGAGCAATAGATAATAAATTATCACTCTGGCAAGCATCAAGAGATTCGTAATATTGTAAAAATATGTATTTGAACAGCGCTTTCAAATTTGTAGCTAAAAAAGAGTGAAATAATTGGAAGTATCCGAAAAATATTTATATTAGTTCTACAATCTCTTTATTATGACAAAAATATGTACGACGTTTTCAGTCCTTACATATCAAAACAATGAACATTTTTGGCTGCACAATTTCATTATTTTATTTTATTAATTTCTATAGGCAAAAAAATTATGAAAATTGCTTCAATAAATATCTACATATATTGCATATGCAGCTGCAACAAAATACTTTTCCCAAATCCAGAGCCTATCTACAGATTGGATTGATAGAGGAATGCATATGTTGTATGTATAATATTGCCGAAATAGTCAAGTTGGAATTACGTGGCATGAATCGCATGCCCGAAAACGATTAACATCTATTCTTACTTAGATGTAGATATAACTTGGTCAGTTCTCGTCGTTCGGATTTTAAGGTACAGTTATGATTACAATACTCACGTTATAAGTAGCTGGCAGGAGTTTTTCTATTCGCCTACAATGTTAACGAATTTATAATTCTCTATAATTTACACACATTTACATGTTCATATACAAATATAACTTGTTTGAGTGCAAATATTATTCGTAACGCCGAATGCGTTAACGCGAAAAGGACCGCTCAAAGAATGTATACGATTTTAAGATTCCCTTTTTTTTATAAAAAACATAAATTAAAATTATTCCTTAAAAGTTATATGTACATAGGTAACAGTAGAATTCCTACTCTAACATAATAATACACTTCTAGGAAGATCTCCAGTTCAAGCCGCTTAGAACCTCACTCAAAGTTTATCGACTCACACACTCATTCTTCGTAGTTCTTAATTTTTCTTTCTACATCAAAAATATAATTATCGTCGAATTTTGCTAAGTCTTTCTTATTTATCAATGTTAAAATTTATTTAAAATGCATTATTGCCAAATTCAATGCCTAATTGATTGTTTTGGGGTTCAACCTTCGGTTAGTATCTCGTGTAATAACTTTTTCAAACTGTCTAGGCCTGTGAGAAAGCCACAGTCAGGTCCTTGGTGAACCGTTGTGTTCGAATTGCACGGTGTCGATGGGCCACTATGACAAAATGTCGTATGAGCAAAATCAATCATTCGAACGTCGACCGACGTTTCCTTCGCGGATGCCGATTTCAATTCATTTTTAACTCGTAAGCGTTTAGAAGCGCTCGCGCATCTCACTTCCTTCTGCAGAACCTCGGCGTCCTCGTACATACACAAGCGTTGCTTGTGTCTATTCCGTTTCATTGTACAATCCTCTCCGATATCGATATCGGAGCTTGTGTCCTCGGAATTACCGATTATATGCTGCCCGCAACAATATTCATCACCACTACTACTACTGTACAACATCCAATTATCGTATTGCGCCGACTGAGTCACTGTGTTTAATAAATTAGTCGGGGGGTCCATGAATACTGTTTCTTCACTGATTGGATAAAAACCAGTAGTATTTTTCGCCCCCCGAGCTGCCGCTTCGCCGAAACCTCTGTGTAGAGCCGCATGACTAACTTCTTCATGACCTAGATTGTAATCCGTTGAGTTATTGCTCGTGTCCGCGTCGTAGCACGTGTCCGAGCCATGAGGAATATTTTCCATAAAACTCAAATCGTTCGATCCCTCCTCGACTTGTAGGGCCGGCGAGTGTCTGTGCTCCGCGTAATCGGAGATCTGGTAGCCTTCGTAAACGACGAGCAGCGAGCTGGAAAATTTTTGCATGCGAATCACGTTCGGTTCAAAAAAAATATATATATGTCAAACGATTAGATCGAATAGGGTCACGCGAGTGGATTACTACGTACCAGGAATAAAATCTATAACTACTTTGTCTCTCGATAGCGCGTCGCAGGGATTCCAATTTCGATATCACTCTCTGAATGACTGCCATTCGTAAGCAAAATCCATTGTGAAAGAATCTATACAACGCCGCTTTAAAGCCCTCCTCGCTCAGCTCTCTACCCCAATATTTATCTCTCTTTACGTAATGATCGCTGTCCGCTTGATAAACCTACAAAATACACATTCATCGTTTATAGGTAATACAAGTGCACGAATTATCGCCTCCTATCGCAAACAAATGTTAATACGCACTTGCATGCCGCATAACCGCACTCCTAACGAGGCTGAAGTACTCGCGGCGCACTTTGCTATTTGCTTGCTGCGTTTCTCCGCGGATGCGTCGTCACCGTGTTGTCTAGTTCCCATTTTCAAGTCCAATATACATGGATGTGTATATTGCGATGTTATATTTTCCAATAGCAGAAAATCTGAAATAACAACCCAGAAATTAGCTTGGCAATTACAAACGTTATCTCACACTAAGAAAAATTTTGTTGAACCTTTCTTTTCTGTTTAATGTCTTTTGAGTAAAAAATTTATTGGTTGGTTCAGCAAATATTTTGTTCGACCGAACACTCGACATTTTATTGGTTCAACAACATTTTTTAGTGCGTCATAATTTTTGAAAGAATCGGAGGAACGCTCATGATAAGTGGGTCGTTTGCAAACTGCTATATCATAAAAAAAAAAAATGGTCTAGATGAAAACGCATTTCGAACGTCTTTTACTTTCGAATGCCTCGGAGCTCCACCACGCCTAGACCTTATTTTGCTCTGTAAAAGTCGTAGCTTTCTAAAGACCTTGCACTGGCGTTGTTCTAATTCTTTGCAATTAACTCCAAAAATTAACAACTTACACTGTCGATTTGGGGCAATATCCAAATGCGTTCCTGGTTTCATTATATCCATGGAACTATTGTTCCGATGAATTTTCATTCTACAACGTCGAAAAATGAAAATCGATTAAGAGCGAGTTTTTCGAGAAAATCCAGCGACTACCTTTTACCTCAAAACATCGTCCCGTTTTCGCTTAGTGGAACTTTTTCCCTGGCGCGCGTCCTGGTCCCTGAAACTCGGACTGTAACGTTTATCCAGGGTGACTTCTCCGCTGTTCGATGCCTGCATAACACCTGAAACACGTACCGTTTGGATCAGTCGATTAGCCAAAAATACAGTTTTGATATTGTCTCTTGTTAAGACTACTTAGTTTAGCTATTAAATGAGGAAGGTACTGATTTCTTTATAATTAAACCCTAACCGAGTGAGAATGCATTACCTATACTTCAGACAAAATTGCAAAACAACCATTATACACTATTATTAGTCAGTGAAGAATCTGAAAACATTAAAGTTTGATAAGAATTGAATTTTTTTAATGTACTCTGTGTTGGAGTGCACACACGTAACACTTAATCCACTTTTCGCTACAGACTATATAATGAAGCGATACACTGTACCCACAAGATTTCAGAAAAATTTACCAGTGCAGAATGATACATATTGAGATGTTAAAACAATGAATGAGAGAAACGATCGACTGTGATTCGACAAAGATAAGATTTATGTATAATGATTATATTGGTGATTTTGACTGAAATAGAATATATAACTTTGTACCGATGAACGATAGACAACTGGGATTTAGTTAAATCGAAAGAAAATTATTCTCATAGGCTCAGAGAACTAGTATCGCACGGTGGAGTATATATTGGTGATCAGCAACATAATACAAACCCCGAGCATTGGCCAAGGAGAAGCGAATGGATTGTGTTCAGGGCACTAGTGGGTCTGCGAGCAGGCCATGCCTCGATTCCCAGACACGTATCCTTCTGACTATTGGCTCTGGGGATACTTAAAAGAAAACGTTTTTTGCTAGACAATCATCAGACATAGCGAATTTTGATGCAATTTATGGTTTCATACTCAGACTTGCATCTCTCTCTCTCTTTCTCTCTCTCACTACCGTTGAAACGACGAGTTGGACAATTTTCCCCATTGTCCCCTAACCGTGGCCGTACAAAGACGATCGCTTCCTTGCACGGGAGAGTACGAAGCGAAATCGATGGGCCTTGGCTTCTGTAAGCGCACACACAATACATGTATTGTGCAATAATTTTTTTTTCTCCCTAATCTGATTCTAATTTCGCTCGAAACCATTTAATTTGTTTTGCAAGTTAAGGGAATTCAGTCTTCGTTCATGATATTTTCCAGTCGTCGGAGATCGACAGACAGATTTTGGTGCATAAAAATGTGATTAAAAAAAACGTGACATGACTATCGAATTAAATGCATTATCTCGAAATATTTAAAAAAAAATCAGATATTCAGTGACTAGCGATCTTAGCTGATACAGATAAGAGTTTCAAAATATTATATTTTTCATACTTTATTTTTGACCAAACCCCCTTAAATTCGAAAATCCGAAGAATAGATAATTATTATAAACGTTATTTCCTTACCGTGTTTTTATCTTACATTTTTTATTAATACGCATTATCATTTACTATACGCTTTGTGAATATTTAATTTCAAAATATACAGTTTCATCGCAATTTTAATTATGAAAAGAGCATGACTCACCTTTTTTTTGTTAATATTAATGATCAATAATAAAAACTTGACATTAACCGCGTTATATATATATATATATATATAAACTTGAACTTTTTATTTCTACTTGGTTGACTATGACTCAGAGATCTTAACCTTCAGAAAGCAATTTTTTCAAGGTTGATTTCATAAACCTTGTATCAGCATGTAGATATCTTACGCATCTTGATATTTTCTTAAGATTCTCAGAGTTTACACCGATTGTAATCTTGTTAATAACATTAATATTTTAACGATTTCCAATGACTGCTGAAATCTTTTGCATAATAGCAGATAAAATATCAAAATGATTATCATTGATCTTTATCGATTTCGATACTTAAATCTAAGCACTACAATAATTGAAAAATTTGTTACAGATAATAAATTATGTGTTGTATAGGTAAGTGTAAATATAAACATCAGAAGCAAGATTTGGTTAGAGAGAATTTGGGCTGAGAATATTTTGTATGTTTTACGCAAGTAATTTTGACAAAAGAAACTCAGGACAAGGGGTATGAAAAAATGTATTTGAACATTTGATTCATCTAACATGTTATAATCGAACCTACTACAAATTTATGTAAAATAAATGGTATACCTTGATCACAGAATCACTTAATTAAATAATAATACATCTATTTCAAAACTATATTAAACTTAACTTAAAAAATATTGTGTGAATGAATAATGATCAATTTTTGATTACGATTTATTAAGTACCTAGATTTGTAGTAATTCTCAATGCATGCTTGTATTCTTTGTAATAGTAAGTACATTTATAAAATTTATTTATTAATAGTCTTATGAAATATACATAGTACGAAGAATATAAGTTTAATATATGCAGTTGATTAAAATAAGGTGGCTAAAAGAAATAGGTTTAGAATAACTTATATCTATGATTTAATTATTCCTAATAATGTAATGACTGAACCTTATTAATATCGAATCTTAAACATTCTAGCTTACCTTTGAATTTTGGGACAAACATTTGTATATCTTGTGGAATGTTTTGATAGAAGTCAAGTTCTCTGCAATTCAGTGGCTTGCAAATTGTGTTCTTGTTGAGAAGCAGAAGACGTGTATGGCCTCCAACCTTTAGAAATAAATAAATAGACGAGTTCATTACAAATTTGCTTTACAAACATGTGTCCAATGATAACATGGTGTTTGTTTGAATCGTATCAAAATCTAATATTTGCTAAAAATCAACAAGCGGAATCATTGACATTGTATTTCATAATGCTAATAATAAATTACATTATAATTAAACATAGTGACATTTTATTAATAGGTGAACCATGTGCGCGCGAAAAATATTATTAAAACTTAGGTAATATAACGAGGAAATGTTTTTTTTTTTTTCAATATTATCGATTTAAAGAACACGGTCGTGGCATTTTATCATAATGTCATATCTCGATTATTACGGCGACATCGGACGATACGATAATGCGAACCTGAACATCAATGAACAAGGGAGCGTACGAGTACTCCTGGCAAAAATAACACAACACACGCGAAAGTAGGCTAAATTTGCTATAATCCGTTTTAGTCACGGAAATCGAGTCAGCGGAAAGTGTAGCGAGTAAGAGCGAGAGGTAGCGAATTGGTGATAGCGGGACAGAGAGAAAGACCGAGAAAAAGTGAGTAAGCGAGAGAAAGAAAAAGATCGAAAGATGACAGAGAAAGAGCGAACAATCGTAAAAGGAGTGGGGGGTTGGGAGTCTTGGAAAATCGAGAGTCGTTACGACGAAATCTAATCGGGAAAAAAATCGTTAAGTGACGTTTCAGCGAATCGCAAAACAATTAACAAGTTCGTACCTGATTCTTGAGCGGGTGTAGAGCAACTTCTTCGTCATGGTCTTGGATGAAGGACGAGGAGACTGACGTAGTTTTGGTGCTATGGCACTGCGATTCAGTCTCTCCCATACCCCAAACACTCGTCAGGTATACCATGCCCGCGTACTCTTGCAGAAATAAAACCGATCACCCACTTGCGAAAAAAAAATCAAATAAATGCGTCGATTAATTTTTCGATTTTCGATAATTCTTTCTTCTCCTCGATATTCGATCCTCCTCGTCGAACGAACTTCTCTCTTACGAACAAAAGTATGATACGAGCACGACGTGGTAGAGTCTTGTAACCCGCGACGGTTCTATTTTGGAGTTTCTTTCTTAGCTGATGCAAACAAGAGACATGTACGAAACGTATAGGAAGGGGAATGAGGGGTGGTAGAGGGGGGATATTCTAGGTACGCGAATTCGTGCGTATCGCGAAAGGCACGACGTACGAGTTTCGACTGGAAATAATCAATCTGCGCGAATCTTGTCACGAGTACCGATTTTCGTAGTGCCGATTGAGATCGCGAAACGAACGATAAGTACGAGTGAGAGGGTACAATGGCGATCGTATTGCTGATATTTCGCGTAAGTTGATGCAAAATTGGAGTAAAGGCAAAAGCATCAGCTGTGTACGGGTGGGGATGGCAGACTGTGTCGTACGACGTTATATTATCAGTGCTACCATACGTGAACGGCACGATACCAACTGTTACGTGACGTAACAAAAGAATCGCTGTTTCCCATGACGATCGCGTGACGGCGTTGCTATCGTTCGATTTTATCGATTTTCCATTAATCCGACCGATACGATTATTATTTAAATAAGTATGGGATATTTTTAGAATTCGAAATACGTCAAGTTATGAATTAATGTAAATAAAATTCGTACTATTTTCTAGGTACTCTGTATGGTCTGATTCTTTTTCCTTTTGTTAATAAAGTTACTATACTACTAAAAATGACGTGTTTTTATTTTATATTTTCCCAGAAATTGTAATGCTTTTGATAAAAACAAGAATAGATTCAGCGAAATCCGGAACGATTTTTATTTAATTCGTAACGAATTTTTTTCTTGTTTTTATCGTTTTGGTATAAAAAAAATTTGTTTTTTAAATGTATGGAATTGTACTCAAGGTTAAGGTTTGGTTAGATAGCATCAGCTTACCAACTGTGCGAAACTACTCGATAGTATTACGAATATTACGATACGAGTAACCGGAGATATTTATTTATTCGTATATTATACCTTTCATTTAGACTTGTATTAATTTATTGTAAACATGAACGCTCCTCCAACATTCGAATCATTTCTCTTATACGAGGGTGAGAAAAAGTAAGAATTACAAAATTGTATTCTGTCAAAACAAAAGATAACCTATAAAATTAAATTTTCTTATTTACCTCGTTCTCAATTTATTCACAGAATCATAAAAGAACAAGATACAAAAGTCCCGAATGCAGCAATATTTACAGTTAACAAAGAAGATCATACTTTGGGTAACATGATCAGAAAGTAAGTACTTGGAATGAGGATAAATAAATATTGTATTCTGTAAGACAAACTGTCATCTATTATCTTATTTATCTGTCGATATAGTCAATTGTTGAAAGACCCTCAAGTATTATTTGCTGGATACAAAGTGCCGCATCCACTTGAACACAAGTTTGTTATAAGGATACAAACGACATCAGATTATACCCCTCATGAAGCCTTTATGCATGCCATTACCGATCTTATTGCAGAATTGTCATTATTTGAAGAAAGATTCAAGGTAAAGATATCTTCAAGATTTTATTAACTTCATATCTTAATTTCATGATACAATATTATAAAAAATTTTATTTCCATAGGAAGCGATAAAAGAGAAGAAAGAAGGGTTAGATTAATTAGTTCTAAATTCATCCTGCAAGACTCAATTTACAATATGCGAATTATAAAATATTTATAAACTTCAATTCATTCTGAAGTTGTAATTTGTTTTTACTAGTTTTTGAATAAATATTTTAAATATATATATATACTATTCTCTTCATGATTTAATTTGCCAAGCTCAACTAGATTTATACTGATTTTTTTATGTAATAAAAACTGGATTTTTACATTACTATATTAGATATAAATTAAGTTTGTAATATACAAAAATATATTTTGCATTGTATAACAGATAGTATAATAATCAGCTTCAACAAGCAAGATAACAAATTACGATTTAAAATGTGCTAAAATGTTTCAGCATCGTCGCAATTTTCTGTGTCGTGTCCAAACACTGAAAAATATTAATTATTTAATTTTTAATGTAGAAATACGTAATTTTTAGGAAAATGTAAATTCTGTTTTCTTGTGTTCCTTACTTTCACAATTTTCACAATACGGCCTTTCAACTGGTGGTTGTTTTGGTTTTTTAACAGGCTCAGGTTCAAATTCTTGAGCCTGACGTGGACAATCTTCTGTTTCGTGTAAATCGAATTCGTCACAAATATCACAGAACATTCGTGGAGCTGGTTTTCTTTTATCTATTGTACTCCTGTGTTATGAACAAATTTTTTAGTTTTCATTATAATTATAGCAATGCTATTGTAACTTACAGGCTATAATCATCAGCTTCGCTAGGTGGTATGCCCATTTCGAGAACTTCTACTTTACATTTTAAAGCTTCATTCTTTTTATGCATATCTACTATCACAGAATTTAGGAAATCTATTTGACCTTTAGCAGATTCGTATTCTTCTTGTAGTTTTTGTATATTGACATCTGAAAAAATTAATTTCAGGTAAACTGAAAATTACAATAATCATCCAATATCTAATTACCTGCTTGCTGTTTATCGTTACTATTTTTTAACTGTAACAAAAAATTTAACAAGGTCATATCTGAGATAGGAAGGAAGTTAATTTATACTCACATCATAACTATTTTTATTATCTTCGTTCTCCGATTTCGTTTTATTATTTACTTCAGCTAATTTTGTTATAATTTGTTTATTTTCACTTTCCCTGTAAAATCAACATTTTTATTTTCTACTACATATGAATAATAATTCATAGATGCTTACAATCGTGTTTTTGATTCTCTTAGTTGCTGAGATTCTACCGTAGCGGAATTTAATTTTTCTAATAGATTTTGAGTATTCTTTTCTGCCTCCTGTTCCAGTCTCGTAATCGAATTTAATAAAATTTCTATTTTTTCGTCGCGTTCTTTCATTAATTTATGTGACAACGATTGTTCACTTTCTGCAGTTTTAAATTTATCTTGTAATTCATTTATTTTGCTCTGCATAGCTTGAATTTTTTCATTTTCTAAGTTTTGTTCGTTCTTAGTTTTTTCTTTTTGATTATCTTGTAGTATTTTAATTTCATTTTTCAACTTATTCAATTCTACTACATAATTATCCGATTCTAATTTTTTAGAATTTAAAATTGTTTCTAATTCCTGTTTCTCTTTCTTTAATTCGTTATTATTTTTTATCATAGATTCAATTTCCAATTTCTTAGATTTTAACTCGTCTTCTAATGTGTTCTGTAAATTGATAATTATTTTTTCTTTCTCGTCACATACGCTACTCATTCTACTGTTAATCTCATTGATTGAATTTTTGTTAAGATTAAGCTCAGATTGCATATTACTTATCTGCTGTTTCAGTAATTCTACATTAGCTTCCAAGGAAGATTTATCTTTTTCTACCAAAGAAATTTGTGCTTCTTTCTTTTTTATTTCTTCGGTAGAGTTTTTCAGTTCAAGCTCGATGTGTTCTTGAGCACTCTTCATTTTATTAATAATATCGTTTGAATTTATAACTCGTTCTTCGCTCTCTTTCTTCGCATTTTCCATTTGTTGAATATAATTTTCTTTCGTTGCGATAGTGTCGACAGCTAACATTATCTCATCCTGCAACTGTATCAATTTTTTATCCTTCTCTTCGAGCAAATTTTGCAAATCTTTCGAATCTGTCTCTTTAGTGCTAATTAGATTCTCTTTTTCTTTCTGCAACTTGTCGAGCTTATCTTTAATTTCTTGTATTTCATTTTCTCTTTCCGATATCTGCTCTTCCAATTTTTTCCTAGCTGCTATTTCTGACGTCAGTTTCTCGGTAGTCTCCTCTACAGTCCAACGAAGAGCACTCTTATCAGATTCCAATTTGGTTTTAACTTTTCCCAATTCCGTCAATTCTTCTCGAGTATTTTTCAATGTCGATTCTAATTCGTTAATTTTCACATCGTAGGCAGATTTTTCTTTATCGAATGTCGCCTGCAACATTTCGCATTTCTTGCCCATCGATACAACTTCATCTTGACTTTTCTTCAATTGATCGACAGTTTCGTTAATTTCTATCGACTTTTGGCGTAAATTTTCTTCTACAGATTCCTTCTTCTTCAGTTCATCCAATAATTTATTTTCCTTATCTGTAAGTTCCCGAATTTTCTCAATCGCGTCATTCTTATCTTTTGTTTGTTCGAGTATCTGATCGTGTAATTCTTTTACGTCAGAGCTCAATTTCGTAACTGCAGCTTTTGCATCGCTTAGTTCTTTCTCAACCAAGCTCAACTTATTTTCGGTGAGCGATAAAGAATTTTGAGACGCGAATAATTTTTCACGGGACACGTCTAATTCCTTCTCCTTAGATCGTAATTGTTCATTGAACTGAGTGAGTTGTTCAGAGGAATTTGCTGAAGAACTTAATAAATTTGCTATATCAGACTCCTAAAAATCATTAAAAAAATCAATTTCAAATTTCATATATTTTACATGAAAAAACAAATTATAAATACCAATTTCTCTTTGTGAGCTGTAAGCTGCGAAATTTTCTCTTCGGTTCTCGCTGCATTTTGAGTTAAATTTTTAACGTTTAATTCGAAGCTACGTAATTCACTTTCTAAATTTGTTTTGGTCTGTTCTGATAACGTGAGAGCATCTCGTAATTCTAAAATGAAATATAATCGATATTATAATTTGTTGAAATAAATCTAAAATTCACAAACGTACCCGAATTTTTCTCTATTAAATTTTTGATCTCTTCTTCTTTATTAGATATAACAGATTTTAGTTCTAATATCTCGTTTTGTAATTTATCAAGGATCATGGATTTGTGTGTGACACTCGCATTGATATCTTCGATACATTTTGATTTTTCACTAAGTTGATTATTAAAATGTTTGGTCAGTTCTTCTATTTTGGCAGCTGTTGTGTTTTGAAGTTTCTCAATTTCTTCATTTTTTATTTTCAATTCTTCAGTCAATTTATCGATTTGAATCGATGCATTATTCGATAAAACTTTCAATGTTTCTAAATCTTCTTCCTGTAATAAAAATTTATATTACTCTTAAAAAAAATCAAATTTTATAAGGAAACTCACTAATTTTTGTTTCTCTTGTATAATTTTTTGAGCATTATCATTTTTGTTCTGATATTCGTGGAGCTTTTGTTGTAGCGAAGCATTTTGATCTTCTATTTCCTTAATCCTGCGATTGAGTTCTAAAAGAAAAAAATATCAATTACTGTAATAATGAACTTGGCAAATTTTTTTGTACCTTCAATATTAGCAAGTGCATTTTTCAATTCTATATCTTTCGAAGCACAAGTTTTTGTTTCATCAGTCAATTTATTCGTCAATTCTTCATTTTCCGATATTTTCTTCGTCAGCTCCGACGAAATTTCTTTGATGTTGGCATCTTTTGCTTTGATTTGTTGTCCAAACAAATTACTCAAGTTTTTAACATCGTTCGCAGCAGAATTTTTCAGCTCTAGAATTTGTAAATTCTGTTGCTCAGCTTCTTCTTTAGCTTTGGATGCAACATCGCGAAGCTGTGACATTAATAGATCAACTTTCTCTTCGATAATTTTCTGATATTTAGACGACAATAATTCTTTCTCCTTCTCATTATCTTTCGTGAGACTCTCAATTGTTTCTTTAGATTTTAAAATTTCTTGGTTCAAGTTATCCACGTTATTCTTATTTTCAATTTTCAATGATTCAATTTGCGCTGTATATTCCTGTAATTTTGATTTCAGTTGTTCCAATTCTTGACTGATATTCGTTTTTTCTTCTAGTCGTTCATTCTGATCTCGTTCAACTGCCTTCACTTCTTTTTCAAGAGTTTCAATTTTCATGGAATATTCCTTCACTAATGCAGATTCATTCTTGAATTGTTGCATCAAAGACTGATTTTCTTCGATTAAAACTTTATTCTGCTCTCGCAATGCTGAAAAATGTACGTTTAATTATACTCAAGTTTACAAATCAACTAATTATCACAAAATAAAAAATAGTTGTTACTTTGTAAATCCGTGTGACTTTGATTCGTTGCCGAGGACAGTTCATTTTTAATTTTTGCCAATTCTTCTTCCGCCTCGAACAATTTCGTGGAATCTTGTTCGAGCTGAGCAATTCTTTCTTTATCTTCGGCGAGCTGCTCCTCGAGCTCCTTGATTCTTTTCTCATTTAAAACATTTATGACCTGACAAAAGAACACATATTTTCATTTACATCCCACGAGTTAGTGATTTCGCTGTTGTGGCGTTTTGATTTCATAGCTTAATTGCGTTATAAAAAATACGAAGCATCTATTGCTAAATATTTATTCAACATTCGTACCCTGATTGTTACAAAAATAAATTTTACAAACATTGAGAAAAATTTATCTGAACATCGAATATTTCAAATAGAAACAAAAATAAATAATTTAAGTGCTTTTTCGTGTCAATAAAAACAATACTGAATGACGAGCGAATAAATTAACAAAATATAAATAAATACATTATTTAACTCATACAACATCAGACATGCGATTCGAAATATCGACGACTATTGATAAATACAAAATTATAATTTTAAATTCATAAAATTTTTCTAACAGCAACGCAATAAGACTTATAAAAAAAATATTTCGCAAGCTCATCTGTAGAAATCCAATATCACATAATAGAAGTGCTATTCTAAAAAATTAATAAATAATGCGTAATTCGAGCTACGATTGTTAAATGCGTGTGATAATCCTGACAAGTGGAATGCAGAAGCGTGAATAATGTTAAAAATTGGGCAATGCGTTGAATGATATAGCTATCGAAGCGGTAACGCAAGCGATGAAGAAATGCGGTATTAAACGTTTCATGAGCCCATCCTCCAGTTCAAGAATACTCACATTTTGCTCAGAACCCTTTTCCTGCAAACAGATCACATTAAAGCATCCCTTCTAAACACTCTAAATTATTCTAAACGTATTTTTGGAATTTTTTATTTCACCTGCATGTCATCTCTAAACACGGATTCTTCCTCGAAACGGAATTGAAGATCCTCGAATTTTCTCTTTTCTTCATCCAGTTGTATCTCCAAGCTGTTCTTCTCCTCCATGACCCTGGTAAGGGCCACTTCCGCTTCCTGGGAGGCCTTCTGCATTTCTTCTCGAAGCTAAAATCAGTCATCCATCATTTTTTTTTTTTTTTTTTTAAGAAATATTCTTTTAGTTAATATTATGATTTTTTTTTCATAGCTTCTGCTCATTTTTGTTAATAAAATTAAAATTTTTCTTCATTAACGAGAAGAAAGGGAAATTAACCTTCTCATATTCTTCTTTGATGGACACAGCATTTTTCTCAGCCTGATCGAATTGTACAGCGACCTTCATAACACGATCTCGCTCCAAATCTCTCTGTTTGCGCAGTAACTCGATTTCATGTTGTTTCTCTTTTAATGTTTCCTAAAAATTTCATAGAGACATAAAAATTTGGAAAATTGTGACCAGATAAATATTCCAAATTGAATTTATATTCATTTAATGATTATTCATAATATTTACAGATAAATTAAAAAAAAAAATAAAATTAAAAAATCTCATTTTTACTGTCTAATTTAATTCCCCGAGAACGTTAGTGCAATCACAACCTTGAAAATTGTGACTGCCTAATGGCTCGCGTATATCAATTAACATTTATTTCACGAGATTCTCTCTACAAACATCGCGATGTAACCAGCGGATCCATAAATGTCGCCTATGACCGGTTTCTGGAATCGTATGCACGGCATTCATTACGCATGCACGCTATATTCTAGATTGGTGCACGTGAATCATCTGTATATAAAACTCGAGAGCGTTAATCGATAGAATTTAAAAAAAAATATTCGATAAAATCATGAATAAATGAATAATTGCCTCGTAACGTAAAATTCGTTTTGGGATATGACTGGGGAAAAAATTTGTTGAATACACTTAATATTTCTTGCATATTTAAATATTTAAGAATAAAATATTTTTCTGAATGTCAATTTTATTCAAGTAGCTTCAACAAATTTTTATTTTCAAGAATTCAGGAAGGACGATTAGGCGATATTAATTTTATTAAAACTGCATCTAGAAAAATAACAAATATTTGGCACATGCACATATTACAATGTCATTCCACAACGTCGACATTTAGCTTAGTCTTAACGGTTAACAAATCGCTTATTGCCTTAATTAACGTTAATAGATTATCGTTCTCACCTGGAGCGAGTTTCTAGCGGGTGTCACAGAGGTGCGATAACCTGGCTTCTGGATTACAAACGAGGGAGGGATAAACGTGAAAATAAAAAAAAGAAAAACATAACAACATTAACATGCCAACTAAAAATTACAAAAACAATCGATGCTACTCAACCCCTCAACATACGAGTTAGGCTCGTTTACTTTACTTTATTTTTTCTTTTAGTATGTCAAGGAGTTAACAGTTAAATACATGCGGTAACAACAAACACTATTCAAAGCTGAATTTTTTTGGATCTGTTACTCTTTGAATTATCGATACATGACTACACTGAGAGAAATAAAAATATTTAATATTAATATTTAATATTGAAAATTAGTATTTTATAATTAATTTAATATTTAATATTAATATTCAATATTCAATTAAATATTTATCTAAATATTTTTTACTAAATAGTAAAAAATTCGCTAAAAATTTCTCTGAGTATGTGATTATATAATTTTCTACGGTAAAGGGATTGAGATCGGAGAAAATTTTTTATTGGTTTTTTTTTCACTCCGGTATTGCGAATCTTACCCTGGGGGCAGCGAGACCAGGGCGGCTCGTGGTGCTCGCCATACTCGCGACGCTCGTCACCGAGACGAGCGACTCTCTCGACGCCGCCCTCTGAGGGGGAATTTTCAGGCCCGGCGTTCTCTGGATCGACGTTCTTCGGTTGTTCGGGGACCTCGTCACCTTGTGAGATGGAACGAACAGTCCGTGCTTTGGTTTGCATTCAAAGTAGCTAAAAAATTCATTGTACAATGAAATTTAAGAAAAAAAAATATCATTTTTGACGAAAAAAATGATTTAAAAAAAATGTTTATTTCACTGAGGTAACTTTTGTTGAGAATCTCATTAACTGCAAAAAATGCACACTGAAAATAAAATTTGTGGAAACTACTTAATATTTTAAAATATAAACATTTTATTCGATGGAATAAAAAAAAAAATTATTATTCTAAAACACATAAAGTAAATTTAACAAATTTTTATTCTCAGTGCACCTAAGCAATTCCGAGCGCGTTACGAATACGATTATAAATTCCCAACACGAGTACGAATTATTCAAACGAGTCGGTTAGCCAAAGTAGCATTCAATGAGCGGGTTTATGTTGGTACTTACAATCTGTAACAACATTTGCCTCGTCGAATGAATTAAACAACAAATCAATGGGATGCTAATCGTACTCGTTTTGCATAAAAAGATATCGTGACTGAATGTGTGTGTTTGTGATTGTGTGTGTCGCACCACTCGCACCTTTTATCGTCAACGGTGCCATTATTTTTCCCAACGGCCTCGTCCAGTTCGACGCCGCACCACTCGCCTGGTGCGAAATGCGTCAGCCCGAGAAATTTGAGAACGCCCGTCTTGCTGCCCTGGCTCGACGAGACGATCACCCGCTCGCCGATCCGCAGCTCCCTCGAGGACACCGTGGACGCCAGGCTCGTCGTAGAGGCGTCTAAGTGTCATACATCAACCGATCACCAAATTTCTCTCAAACCATTTTTCCAAAAATTATTACTATCCTTCTTTGGGACAAGTATTCGAGATGAGAAAAAAATTTGTCGAAAAAAACATCGAAGTAGTTAACTAATCAATTAACTAATCGATCAATTGATCAATTAAAAGTATGATGAATTCTTCGAATTCGTTTAATTTACTTCGGTCGTTAGCTGATTAGCTTCAAATATTTGATTTTCATTCGATTTGTCAAAATTTTTTCTCTACTGTCAGAATTTCGTTTTTGCTTTTAACCTCCCATAACGATTCATGAACAGGAAGCGAGGATAGGAGAATTCTTCTTACTTCATCTTGTTAGATTTTTTACACGTTGGTACAATAACGCTAAAATTGCACGTGCTGGTAAGTGAAAATCTTTCTACAAAATTAGTTTTGTGGGAAATGCGGTACTACGTAATTTGTGGGTAGAGAATAAAAAAGAAACAAAATATCGATATTAGTGGATCGCTCTCTTGTTATCGTGAGTAGACATGCGCAAATACTGTGTAAATATATAATCATGTATTTTAAATAAATAATACTACACATTCGTCAAAGTTTATTTGTCTTTGATAAAACATATACTACGTACATTCCAACTAAATCTACGAAGACATTGATATCTTAATCGTTATCATAAATAGAACTGATATATTTCATTCGCAATCTCGGAATGATCGATTCGAATCGAAACAATCTCCAACCTCCGGAAAAGCGATAACGGAAAAAATAAAAGCTCTGAAAATATTTTCGGTAGACACGTAAAGCCAGACAAAAATAAGCGACTGAACACACAAAAAGAGGCTGACGTTCAACCCTTAGACATTTGGCGTGCACTAATCGCAAATTAATTGTACAACGAAATTTTGTTTTCCCATTTTCTTTTGCTGCTGAAATATAATTTTCTTGTACACTAAAAACAAAAATTTGTTGAATTTACTTATTCATTGTATAAATATCAAGTATATTCAGCCAAATATTTGTTTAGATTAAAGATTCTAATTTTAAACAATATTTCTATATTTTCAAAAATAAAAATAAGATTAGAATTAAAAAATTTTTTAATTCAACTAATAAATATCGATTTAATAAATTAAGTTAATTTAAAAATTTTTTAATTTTAAATCAATTACTGCCAAGTGTCTAAGAAAGTTAAAAACCAAAGGCGTGCTGGGAATAAAAAAGAAATTCGAGGAGGTGCGAGACAATCTGGTGGCTATCTACTGACGCGCGATGTATCTCTTGTAGCGATCCTTACTTAGCGAGGGCGAGGGCGATTTGCAAGCCCTGTGAGTTTCGGGTGGTGTGCAGGGCGAGATGCAAGAACGATCCAAGGGCTCTCGCGTTAGTCTGGTCAGACGTGAGAATATTCCACGCTTCGGTTCGCACTGAAAGTAACGACTGCCAGCCACCGATCCGTCGTTTTTACCTGAAAATAGCAATATAGTCTTGTCTCTTCCTCCGTCACGTGTTGGCCGTATTCTTCAATAATGTACAAGCAACTTTTTTTAGGTCATTAACCCTTTTTTTTCAGTTTAAAATTTTAATTAAAATTTGAGGATGTACAATTTACGCAAAAAGTAAGTAATGAAGTTTAATTTGATGAAAAATAAAGATTTCATACTAACATTATTAACATTTAACATTAACATTTTTTTTCTTAACAGTATTTTAATTCTAATGAATATAATTTTCTAAATTTAAAAATTAAAAATTATTATATTGATTATTGCAACGCATGAAAATTTTCAATATTCAATGAAGAGTCGAGTGCTACTTCTGTGCAAAAAATCGGAGCTTGTACATTTTGGAATACAAACCGACAAAGATGACTGTGAATTACCGATCGGCTCGTCGAGGACGACACCTGCCCATTCTCCAGGTGCGAATTGGGTCTCCCCGATGTAGGCGATCGAGCCCGGTTTCGTTCCACCTACCCATACTCGGTCGCCGATTATAAAGCTATCCGTGTCCTGGGTCAGCACTACGCTCGTATCTGCACGAAATTCGCCAATCTTTTACTGTACGATCGTCGGACCGTAAACAATAAATCGATGCGTAAATCTACACTCGTCTCGTTCACCGATTTCGGTGTGGATTACCTGATTTTTTTTAACGATCGACGGAGGAGCGGAAATAAAACCGACGTAATCCGATTCTCGATATTAATATCATTGTTCGTGATAATAATGATTCAATTTTTATTTTGTCTATAAAATTGAATAAATTGATATTAAATCTATTTTGAATAAGAAAAAAATACAATTATAAATTATATTACAATTAATTATAAATTAATTAATTAATATAATATAATTACATATAAATTCATATATAATTTTAATCATTTTTTTCCTATCATTGTTATTATTCAATAATTTAAAATAAAAAAAATCTATGTTACGTACGATTCACGAATCGGATCACTCGACTCGAAATTGGGAAGCTCGCGAAATGAAAAAAAAAAGGTTGAAAGCTGCAAACCTACCTGATCCACGACGATCCCGGCTGTCGTTCAATCGACGACCGTGCGTTTCCCAAATGGGTTCCATTTGCTCTGCTCGATACAAAAACAATCTCGTGCAATTTCGACAAAAACGCAAGCTCTCCACAATTTTCGTTAATTTGTTAGAAATTTTAGAAACAAATTACACTAAGCGTAAATGTGAATTAAATCGTTCATAAAAATTAAATGGAAAATATTAATTAAAAAATTAACAAAAAAATTTGTTAATTTATCTACCTAAATTTGATTCAATTGAAAATATTCTCACGAGAATGTAGCGTATCGAATATTAATATTGATCATACAACTACAGCAGTCTGAATGACTCGAAAATTGAATTACATTAAAACGTAAAAGCGAAACGTATTTTTGCGAGTATCGACTATCCGAAGGACACATGGTCATTCCGAGTGAATCTGTAGATCTCAATATAATTGCATCAGCGTTATTATTGTGCCTCGAAACGTCACTTCGACGATAGTTCGACCGCAAAATGCGAGCAATTAATGAGCTCTTTAATTGCAGCCGGAAGTCGATCGGGCCCCTTCATTGTTACTCGTAATTACACGGGAATCGTTTATAACCAATGGGTATAATTTTAGGACCCCATTGTTGAAAAATTTTACAAATTGTACTTCATTTGTACTTTGTTGTACGACACCCACAAAAAGAATTAAAAAATATATTTTTTTGTATTTAAATCTAAAAAATTTATATTTATTATATTAAAATTTTTCGTTACTTAGAGCTCAATAAAATACAACTAATTAAAGGATGCAAGATTAAATATAAATATACATTTTTTAATTTTTTAATTTTAATTTTTAATGTTTTTTGTGGGTGTCGTACAATTTAGTATGAGTAGAGTGCAATTCGGTACAACTTTTACAGTTTATTTTTCAATAATGCCGCGCGATCAAAACAAAGCGGTACGTTGAAAGAGAGAAAAATCCTAATAAGGAGACACCGGAATGCATATCTCGAATCGTAATGAATTATTTACGAAAGAGAGCCGATGGGCGTTGAGGTATTGGTTCTCTCGCGTGGGATGAGTACCTGCACGACGAGATCGATCTCGCGATTAAAAGATTAAAATCTTGTAACGCAAGGAATATTTAAAAAAGAGAAAATTAATAATAATTTCAGATAAAAATTTGAAATTTTGGTAATAATAAAAATTTTGAATTAAATAATAGTGATTAACGAAATAACAACAATAAAAATTAAATAAAAATCCTGTAATGAAGCCAATCAAAATATTTAAAGAATTGAATGAAAATTTGTAGTTCTTCGCATTTTTGAAATATCTGATCATTTTTTTCAAGCAAAAAAATTATGCAAATCTAAACATAATAGTGATTTAATAACCCGTTCGCAGTCTATCACTTTGTTGAATATCAGAAGTCAATTTTATAACGAATTCTCCTTTTTCGCGATTATTAAACGACGTTTCACCGAATTCGTTACTCGGAGTTCTCTCTTTTTCTTGCTTTTTTCGATTCGATTGCGAAATTCCCATAAATCCAACACAAAAAGGTGCTGTGGATGGCCGAGAGTAGCAAAACTTGGTGACGCGCGAATGATCAAAGTAAGGTCAGTGAGACTGTTTTGCTTTTACTTTTGTAATTTTACTCCCGATGCAATTGTACTCCTCTACTCTAACATGCACGTGTTTTACATGACATTTGACATAAAATTTTTGAAAATATTTATAAAATTTGTTAAAAAAAAAAACTATAATGATAACACCTCTATCTGTACTCAATTTTAAAACAATTAGCTAAAATTTTCTAGGTTTTTTTTTATCATGTTTGTTAAAATATTTACAGCCACTTCTGGGCACAAACGCGACTGGAGCCCTTCGAGCTCCTTTTTTGGAGGCAACTGAAAACGAAATGTGACTTGCAAAGGAAAGACGCGTGCCCTCGTTACTCTTACATCGGACGCTGCATAGCGCGGATGAAGATGAACGAAAGAGGGAGAGAGAAAAGAGATTTTTCGATCGCGTAATACCTATGTTTATCTGTAACCAAGTCCCTGAAATGACGTGACGGGAGTAACAATGACGAAATCGTATTATTACGCCGGTCACAAATCACAAACATGCACAAAAAAAAAATTGTTAAGTTTAGTAAAAATAAAGCTGAAAATTACCGAGAAATGTCACGAATTTACGAAATTATAATTATAATTATTAGTTATAAATGACGTGAGAATTATCGACGGATAAACGAAAATTGATAAATAAAAAATACGACAGCTTAGCGTCTTTAGTTCTATCAGCGAGAATGCGCGATATTTACCAGGTGAATTGAACGAGATGCGTTGCGTCGAGAGGTGGAGGAACGACTCGTGAGATGCCTGACATCTCGAAATCGTCAGAGCACTCACTCGTTTACGCTTACACGTTACCTCGTGGGTGGGAACGTACGGTGTTCCCGTATACTCAATGGCGCGTGAAATAAGAAAAACCATGCTACAGTGCAGTCTCTCATGGAGAGTACAAAACTCAAATTGATATCCAACTTTTCATCACTGACACATGCCCTCAATTCATTTTTCAATTTCTCATCTGTGGGCACATCAACGGTGTAATTACAGTTTATTTTACCCTTAGTACTCAAATACTCAATTTGTTACTATCTTTCTGCGTATCAAATCATGCTGTTTCACTTACGTGTTCGAATTAACAAATGCTGTACTTCCTTTATAGAAATGAAAATGATTTATTACTCACTCATAGATGATCTTGGAGGCGATGGGGGAATCGCTGGTCTTGGTGGTAATGTTGAGCATGGTCGACCAATTTTAGATGGTGGTCTTATACCCGTTGATGTATTCTCACTCATTTTTATTTCTTGCTGTTGTATAGATATAAAACCAGTTTCATGGAAAGTACTTTTGACTGTAGATATTCAAACTATGACAATAATTGCTATAAGAGACTAATGAAAATTTTAAGTTTACTATCAATTTGGAATAATGATTTACAAGAATTATTATTCTGGGTAGTATTATTTCTATTAATACTCTAATTTCTAATATATATAAATTATATAGTTTGAATCAATTGTGAGACCAAGAATATTTCAGTTATATACTGATTGAATTAAAAATAAGAAAATTTTTCTACAAGTGTGAAACATGAGAAATAAATAGTATTAGAATTTATTGTGAGAATGTGATTCAAACAGTTTACTCATTCGACAAAACTGGATACGAATTTTCCTTAAGCTTGTACTGAAAACGTAAATATTTGGCTAAATAGAGCATGATAGTAATAGAATCTTGGGTGAATTTTCTGACACGCACAACAAGGTTATGATCTTCTGCCAAAACATGAGTACACTATACACACAAATGTATGGTAGACTCTTGCCTTATTTGCACGGTAAAATTTTAACACTGATCGATCACTTATTACTCTTCACTAGTAATCATTACTATTTTTTTTTAATAGCGCAGTTACAACTAGACATTCGTGTTTACATCAAAATATCGGTATAGATTCTCAAGTGATGAAAGCTCCTCTATTCTGTGAAAAATTATTGTAATGTGTATAACTATATACAGAACTAACCTGACAAGACGTTAGAATGGGTAGACTGGTAGAGTACTAACCAATAATATATAAATCATTCGTTTGTAAATGTGTAATGTGATTTTCAAATAACAACAAAATAATGGTGTAAAATTATATATATTTTATCCTTACATTTAAATTGATAACAAACAGGATATTTATTTCATTTAATTTATTAGTGATTATTAGTAATTTAGTTCAAATGAACATTTGGAACTGTGTTGAATAAAAAAAAACGCCAGTTAAATATTTTTCTTGTATTTCTTAACTATTTCAATAAAATCTTCAGTAAGAAACACATATTTTGATCCATAATCTGTTGGATCAAACCATTCTACTCTTATAAAATTTCCTTTTACTTCAAATTTGTATAAAAATTTGTCATAGTCTTCTTTAACAGTCTCTTTTATATAATTGAGTATTTTATCGCAATTCTTTTTCAGCTCTTCTGTATTCCAGTAGGGCTACATGAAAGAAACAATTCATTTAAGTTATTTGTCTTTCTAACTAATACAGTTTTCTAAATAATAATTATAAAAATATTACCCTTCCAAGATGTTCTAGATCAGAAAGTTTATATGACTGCAATTGATTGACAAAGCCATTTGGTTCGCAGAATCCGAAAATAATATTCTCTATTCCCACAAGATAAGATTGCGGCCAGGTATATTGAAATTTGTTTTCATAAAACTTTTTCTTGTCGCTATTGCTTTCCAGCTTCTTATGCGTTTTTAGTTCAATAAATTTGACATGATCATTATCGATTACATTATCAATCTTTGTTTTTGAATGGACTCCATCCATTTCTCCTATGTATAGTAATTTGTGTTTACCGAATTCAGCTTTGGTGACAATATAAAATTTTTCGAACTCATTTATAGGTTTATTTGGATTGGGCTTGATATTTGGATCATTGCTTAATAAATATTTTTCGAATTTATTTCCTTCATAAGAACGTTTAATTTGCCAGGAGCTCTTCTCTAATTTCTTCTTTTTATCTGAAGAGAATTCACATAAATAAATAGAACCTTCTAATTTAGCAGCAACAATGACCCAATCATTATTGCCATCAGTATTGAAAAATTTTTTTAAAACTCCTCTATATGATAGGAAACTTGGAGATATCCTGCAATTTCAATATATTAAAATATTGAATTTTCAATTTATATGATAGAATAAATAAATAAATAAATAACACAAACCATTTGCCATCAGAATTTTTTTCATATACTTTTTCAATATTATCTGAAATCCATCGAAGTAATGAATTTAATTTATAATCTTCTCTGTTTCTTTCTTGATCATTTTTACTTCGATATCTGTTGAATCCATTACTCAAATAAAATTTAATTCTTTTATTATTTTCTGGTAGTATCAAATACTTTAATTGTGACAAATCTGATCTATATTCGTCTTCTTCGCTTAAACTAAAATATCCAATCAATTTTCTGTTGCATACATTGTGAGTTTTACCAGATAAGTTATAAATCGTATCAGATTTAACGTTTGACATCTTTTATAAATCACCAGAAATTAACTATCACAAATAATATGGTTTGAAAATTAAATGCTCTTAATTAATCCTTCAGTTCTTCAGTTGAAAAAAATTTTCATAAATTTTTCAAACAATGAGTTCATATTTTTCTAACTTACAGAAACTTATACGTTATGTGTTGTAAAACAATCTAATGATTATGACGAATATTTTTCATTATTGACTGTTTCAGAAAATTGTGCAATAGAGGATGTATATATATAAACTACGATGTGTCATACAACATTTGAATTTTAACGCACGCGCATTGTGCATGAATGTAAAAATTACGGTGTGATGTTGCATAGAGCCAGAATGTATATTTCATTTTATTAGTGTTCAGTACAAAAAATAGTATATTTTGTCATGGAACATTTGACAAATGATTTCGAAAAATTGAGCTAAATTCGTATAAAATGATCGTTAACAATAATAACTTTTCAAATTTTTGTTCAAACAATTGAAAGTTCATTTGACATATCCACAAAAGTGTAATAATGAAGATAAGAGAGCAATATAGTTGATTTATTAGATAAGAGAAAAAAAACAAAAATGAAAATACCTATGTAATAAATGTAAATTAATATATTCAATAAATGTATTCAATAAAAAAATTTTCAATTTTATTCAATTTTATGTCATTTTATCATGTTTATGTATTTGCAATATTTATGCACAATTTTGTATGTTATACATAATAATTATAAATAACAAAGAAGAAATTAGTAAATTAGAATTGTAAATAAGTGCAATAAATTTGAAAAACTACGGAAGGGCATTTATAGGAAATATACAAAGTATATTTGTATACAAATATTTTTTTTATTCGTAATTCAAATATTCTCTCTCACTAGTGACACATTTGCGTACTACAGTAGTAAGTAGTAACAGCGGTAGTGCTGCTAGTAGCGCCTACGATAAAGGCAATCTTCGTCAAGTGTACTTCGTGAATGTATTTGTGCAAACCTAACCTCCAACAATATATTGTCAGTGAAAATATTTTGTTTGTTGAACATGCATTTCTGGTTCGAGTAATAATCTAACGTATTTGTTAATGTAATATTTATTTGTAGTGTTTCTTAGTTTTTCTTTACAAGAATATTGAAACATTTTTTTGTTCCTAAATTATTCAAAATATGGATGAACTTATGGAAGTGGAATTCCCTCCTGAGGAGGTAACCATGATAATTGATGACAAAGTTAATAACACTCAACAAAATGCACCTCAGGTATTAAAAGTTTCAAATTTGTTATTCATAAATCTTTATTCAATATAAAAAATCATTAATATCAAAAATTAAATACCGATTCAGTCAGATTCATTATTATTTCATGAAATGCATTATTTTGATAGATTTTTAATGTAAATAATATTATTTAATAATTTCAGATGCATTCAATTGATAATCGATATCAAAACCGTGAGGGTGTGTTTACTACCGGTGTAGACGTTTTTAGTAAAGAAGAAAGAATGAAAATGGAAGAAAGAGCAAAACGTTTTGGACTCAAAGATAACGAAAAGAATCCAGCATTCAGTCAAGAACAAGATTTATACGCCAGTATGGGTATATCTGAAGATAGTGAAAATTTTAAAAATCTACGTCCAAATGTTATACATATGAGAGGTACAGAAGATATGAGTACGCAAGATGTATTCAAATATTTCAAAGATTATGCCCCTGCATCAATAGAATGGATCAATGATGTTTCTTGTAAGTTTGTTTTGAGCTATGTATTTTGAAGTACTATTAGTTTTTCTTATTTTATATTAATTATGTAAGTGTCTAATACTTTAGGCAATGTCGTATGGTTAGATAATGTAACTGCAGCAAGAGCATTATTAGGTTTATCTCATAAGATAATAAATACTCTACCCCAGAGTAAAAATGAAAAAAATGAACCAAATTCAGCTGACAATGACAATGACACTTCAAAACAAGATGATATTAATTGTACAAACACTCGTCAAAATGATAAACAAGATATTGATAACAAGCAAGAAGAAGGAGAAATCGATGTTAAAGATATTGAATGTCCACTGCCTCCTGGGCTATGGCGAAAAGGAGTTGATCACCCTAAATCTAAAGGTATTTTCTTAAGATTCGCAACAAGAAATGATAAGAAACAACCAAATGCTGAAAAAATGAGTGAATATTATAGAAAATACGGAAATCCTAATTTTGGAGGTGAATATAAAATCCTTTTTTTTACCAGTAATTTCTATCAAATTAAATTAATTTTGTTAATTTCAATACCATAGGTGTTAAAGGCATTTTAACAGATTCAAGAAAGCGTTTGTATAAACAAGTTCAACGTGAGAAGAAATTTCATAAGTTCAATAACAGTGATGACGTTGATACATCTCAGTCAAAAAATCCATGGGGTGCGTTATCTCAAGAGTGGGGTGATGCAGACAATGTAGAAGAAAGTTATGTAGAAAGAAAAGATGTCAGAGGAGAAGTAAGTAATGTGAAAACTCGATTAGGAGTTAGAACTCAGCCAAAGGATATTATTGAAGTTGTAAATACTGAAATGAGTTCTGATAGTGAGAGTGATGAAGAATGGTGTAAGAGAAGTAAGATTATGCGTATGAGAATGCATGCTGATGATGAAGAAGAAAAAGTACAAAACCGGAAAAGAAAGATAAAAAATCGAGTGAGTATTATCAATGATTGTAATAATTTTATGTATTACAAATGACAATATCATTATTCTACAGATTGTTTTGAATAAACTTGATAAAGTGAATGATTTACGTACAAGGATCACCAATTCAAAAAAAGAACTAGTTTCCAATGGAGAGCTACAAATAGTAATTACAAATTCTATTGCTCCAAACAAATACAATTGGAGTCATGACATTGAATCTGAGGTTTATATAATTAATAATATAATGAAAATATAAGTTTAAATCATAATTTTTAATTGTTTTTCATCAATTTCATACAACAGGAAGAAGATGGAGAAATAGTTGATACTGAAGATTCAAATGATCAAAATTTTGTACAAAGCACAGAAGAAGGAGAGGAAGATGATAAAATTAATGAACTAACTGACGAAGAATATGAAAGTGATGACAGCAATAGACTGCAGACTCAAGAAGTTCAGGGGCCAATGGGTAGTGTAATTAAAGTAGTTCCACAAAAACCAAAATTAGCTTCTACTGTATGGGCGAGATTGAATAACGTGAAAAGTGAAGTTAATGATGCCACGTTTAAACAAAGGTAACAATTATCTCAAAATTATAAACGTGAAATGAAAAATTTCAAATTTCAAATTTTTTTTCATTAATTCAATATTTTTGTTTCACAGAAATATAGGATCTTATAGTTCAACACAAAATGAAACTCATGACTTAAGGAATACATTAAAAAGCGACCTGAGGTCTCGAATAGGAAAAAAATCGAGAGGTCGATCACCTTTAAGAATAGAATTGAAAAATGACAAGTATAGAGAAACTGATTAATAAGTTGTATAATAACTTATAAAATAGATAATAGTTTTTTAGTTACATTTAGGATTTATATTGACAGAAGATTTGATTTATGTGTCACGTGATGAGAATATAAAAATAATTATTCTATACACAAAAAGATAATAATGATAAAAAATATGTTTGTTCATAACATATACCTATTAAAATTATATGAAAATTGAAAAAAGAGTGTTTTATTATTTTTTTTTTTTATTAACATGAATTATTTATGAATCATAAATTTCAGTTTACATTAGAAATGAAATGTTTAAAAAAATAATTTTTTAAATTGGAGTTGGCGTAGATATAAAATTGTTTAAATAATATTTTACTAATGGGTTTAAAATGAAATCTAGGGATTATTATAGAATTGAGAAGAAAAAAACTTTTTATAACTGGCCAATAAAGCCGTTCTTTTATATTAGCACAATAATACTTTGAATTATCATTTCAAATACAATAATCGTGTAGAACACAGCGAGTACGTCGTTGATACCCGTAGCTACATTCATAGATTTCTTTTACTCGATATTTTTACATAATATTTATACTTCTCATACTTGCATTCACATTATCTACGTTAACTAAGTACAACCACTGAAATTGCACTCTCGATTTTTACATAAAAAGTTAAATTTTTTTAACACACACACTAATGTGGTTTTTTTCTATTGTAAGTCAAATAATATATGTAATTATTATATTGAGTAATATAATACGATGTATCAAATAATATATATTTAATTGTAATGAACAGAGTTTGACAGTCTCTCAAAATAAAGTCTGAACTATATCGCTATGATATAATTTATCATATAATATTTATATTCCACATGCTGATATAAGAATAATCAGTAATAATTCAATTAGATGTAGAAATATCTGAGAATTATTGCAGTAATAATTTACTTATGGAACGAAGCTAACATAAATCGCACTTCGATTTCTTTAACTCTATGAATGCAGCTGGACACGAAATTGTAACTTTTATTATATTACCAAACAATAGTATTTGTATCGTTTAATATTAGCAGAACACGAGAAATTTTTTTATCGAACGCATCTTTGCAAGTATACACCTCATTATTTAAATATAATTTTAGAGCTACTAATACAGCTAAAATTCACGACCGCTATAAGATCAAAAGTCAATAAAAGAAGATAACAACTTTAGACATGATATATTAGAATATTAATTTTTTGTTACGTGCGCTATATATCTCGTTGAATGTACAAATATTAAAGTTACATAATTATGATACGTTAAATCGGTTTGATGTGTGAAATGCTATTTCAAGTTTTAACGAGTAATATAAATAATATTTTCAATTTTGATTATAAAGTTTTTTTAAATGTATGTATATTTATAATATTTTGATAGCGTTTCTAAATTTTCCTCTTCTCTTTCTTCATATGTTATTTATTTATACATTAACAATTATATACAATCCAATTATAATCGTTTAAATTTTATGTTGACTCAAATAAAATTTCAAACAGATGAGTCTAAATGTATAAGTGAGATTTTTAATAAATCGTTTTAATCAATGACATAATATTTAAAATATTTTGTTTCTTCACGTAATATAAATGTGAAAATGGTTACAAATATTACTTATACTTCAAGAATATCAGTCTTTTACATGCCAAACGAAAAAATGTGTAAATTATTAGCAATAAAACATTTTTCAATACTACTGAAAAGTAACCAAATATTATATTTACGCATATGTATTTTTAATTTTCAATTTCTTCTTAAAATAACATCTTGGGAAACGTTGAATTAAGAACTCCCACTTTTCGTCTATTCATTTCAACCAATTAATAACAACATTGAAAATTTCATACATGAAGTGTTTTTAGTATATCCAGATATATAATAAGATATGAATAGGTAACAACAACAAATACATATACGTAACATTATGTATATTTAGGCCTGATAATGATATTGATAGTATTTTTATCAATTCATTTTTTAGATAAAAATGCTTCTGGATTTGATACTAAAATGTTTTCTTTAAAATGCAAATTCCTATTCTTGTAGTCACATTCACTAGTTACGAATTAAGTTTTTTTTTAAATAAAAGTACTTTATCAATTCTCAGTTGTATTTCATTTTCAGTCATTCTGTTCTGAAAATCATCAAGACGTGAAATAAAATGCTACTCATTTTAGTAACAATTCCAAGAATGTAATCTTATATTTCTCAAATTCCATTTTCGTTCACACCATATTTCCCAATGTATCCCACATATTTGATATCCATCAAATTTCACAAAAATTATTAAAGTATTCGTGACCAATATTACATATCAACGACATTTAGAATGTATAACACTTAGAAGTCGAATAAAATTTTTTTTCGTGTCGCCGACAAAAAGGCATTACTTTTCTCAATCTCTGTATCCTCCGTTGTTGATTACCGAGTTTTATTTATTTTGAGTAAAGAATGAGCGATTCTTGCAAGAGATCAGCTATTCTATTGAAAGTCTGTACTAGCTTCATAATTCATGAGTTGCATATTCAAGTCATAGTTACATCTCATAGAATTGTAACAGAAAAAAAAAAATATTTTCTCAATATAAGTGGAATAAGATTTTTTTATGTTCAAACTTCATAGCTTTTATGCAATTGAAATTATTTCACAAAATTCTGAGAAAATTATGAAACATTAATAAAATGATGAGATATGATGTCAAGTCGTTGAATACTATTTTTGATTAATCTTGAAAGTGATTTTTCCTTCAAGTTAATGTTGTTTTAATTTTCATTTGTTTAGAGGTCATTTTTCTTTAAGAAGAGTCTTAACTAGGTTAATTTCATGTCCAAAGTAATTTAAATTCGATGGGTAAAAGCTCCGTTTTTTTAAAATATTTTTTCGATGCTAGCAAGAGCAATTTGAAAACCTAGTTAATAAATATGAATATAAAATAATTATCTTCTGCAGTTATGGTAATATTAATCGTAGATAATTATTTCTAATAAAAATGTATGCAACTGATTAAACATCGACAAAATTTTAATAAAATTCATAACAGACATTAAAAATATTGTAATATGAACTTTTTATTAAATAAACAGAATAGAAATGATACTTAATCAAATGAAGTTATTACACATTTTTCCACACAAGTGATATTTTACTGAGCATGATAAACACGGAAAATAGTAGGATAAATGGAAGTCCACGTATTATTCGTCACAACGTGATAGTTTCGACAAATTTAAATTTTTGTTTACCTATAAAATTTTCTTCGCTTTATCCATTTTTTATACATTGTTAAAAACCATAAGATGATAATATTGTTCAAAAATCTTCAGAATAATTTTTTTTCTCATGATTAGGAGTAAATTATAGTATGAGTAAGATGTGGCGTCATCACTAATTATAATATGTGCATGTTTTACAAAATATCTGTAATTTTTTTGAAAATTTTAACTTGATATACTATATATTTATTTTTGGCAGTTTAGTGTAATAACTACAAATCAAAACAAAGAGACTGAATAAAAACTTAATATAATAAAAAAGTAATAATGATATTAATAATAATAATAATGATAATAATAATAAAAATAATAATAATAATGATAATACAGAATACGTACATTTTTGTTGTTTTCTATTAAAACTGATTTTATACATCTTCACCAAATTTATTTCATTGATATAATTGTAATTCTATCGCAGACAAAAGGTCACATATCTTAAATACTGTACAAGAAAAAAGATTCCTATATGTTATTCAATTATAAAATGTAAATAATAAATTCATAATAGTACCTGAAAATACAAAATTACGCTATGAATGAGATCAGTCGTGATCACTGGTTGGTTGTAAATTATACAAATTTAGAATAACGTTATAAAAATTATTTAGAAAATGTTTCTAATTGTTCAAAAATAATCAGCTGTGATAATTACATCACAAATGCAATGAAATATAAAAATATAGTTTCACGACTTTTCTCATATTAATTAAATAAATATTGACTTCAAAATTTTGAACTCATAGCGACTTGAAATAAATCATTTTCGTTTCATGCGCATTCTATTGTATCTGTTAAAAGTATTGGAAATAGGTACTACGAGTAATAAACTAATAGTTAATAAAAATGTCAACTTCTACTTCCCACTTCTTTCTGAGCGTCGTTTTACGAGGCATCAGCTTATGCTTTCTATCCCGATCGACATTTTCTTCGGTAATTAAATCACAGACAACATATAATGATAATTAACAATTATAAATCGTCAGCTAACGTAACGTACGTAACATGGGATAAATAAAAGTTACAGTACAAATTAATAGATTGCATATTATATGCGATTAAAATCTCTGTATTTTCATTCTTTCTGACAGACACACATGAATGCATGATCATATACGCAGATAGTGCGGTTGTCTCACTTACCGAGTTTCTCACAAAAATAATTGTTCCTTGACTACCGAAACTTCGGTTTGTCAATTCGCTTTGTCAGCAAATAATTTTCTTTTAAAAGCACTCTATTAACTTGTCATCGCGTATTCAACCTCTTCTCTTTTTTTGCCGTCTTTGTTACCTGCCGTTTTGACTAAAAATAGGTATCGTCAATATATCAGTACTTAGGGAAGTTCATGTCGGAAAATAAGTATATTAAATAAATAAAGTTGTTTACCGGTAGACTACATAGTGTTTTCTTGTCGTTTCTTTTGAAAAAGTATTGTCTCTTCGAATATACACTTTTTTAAAACTTCCTTTGGATAATCATCTAACTCCATTAAAAATTTGAAAGGTTCTTCTGCGACCGGCTAAAAAAATCAGTTTAAATTAATATATTTATTTATAATTACGAAATTCTAAAATTTCAAACAAATGGGCAAAATAAGTCACCTCATCAGCCGGATCATAGTACTGCTCTAAATAAGGATGAGCCAATGCCTCTTCGACGACGATACGTCTGTTTGGATTAAAAGTTAACATTTTATCTAATAAATCTAACGCTCGCGGATCGGCATTAGGGAAAAGGCTTGTCCATGGAACCTTTGGTTTATACGGTAGAGATTGTAAGTAATTACGAGCCTATGATGGGAAATAACGTATTTGAAAAATAGATAATTTATAAATAACATGATAGAAAAAAATCAATAAACTTTAAACACCTTCTCATTGATAATACAATCAAGGTCTTCTGCTGAAGGTGAGCCTAGAACGCCAAGAATGTGATTTAGTTGATCTAAATAATGTTTGCCAGGGAATATGGCTCGTCGTGACAACATTTCTGCCAAAATGCATCCAACAGACCAGATATCTATAGATTTTGTATAACCCTAAATCAAAAAGAAAAAGCTCTTTGTGATTGCAATAAAAATTAAATTATAATATTTTACCAAATATTTTACCTTAGAATTTAACATTATTTCTGGTGCTCTGTACCACCTTGTCGCTACATATTCAGTAAGGAAGCCAGCATGATTGTGTTCGGGATCTGCTACTCTGGCCAGACCAAAGTCGCAGATTTTAAGGTCACACGTGGTATTTAAAAGCAAATTGCTTGGTTTCAGGTCTCTATGTAGTACATTAGCTGAGTGTATGTACTTGAGTCCACGAAGTATTTGATACAAGAAGTAACATATATGATCATTACTAATAGCCTGAAAATTAAGTATAAAATTACTTCATTTGATATAATTTTTATTAATTTCTCATAACATGAATGAAAATTAATATTACTCACTTGTGTTTTCAGCAACTTGTACAGATCTGTTTCCATCAGACACTGTACAATATAAACATCTTTCATTTGATCAATGGTAGGCGCGCTTATTATATCCCTTATATCTATTATCTGAAAATAGAAACATAATAAAGGTAAAGTATAACATTCTAAAATATGAATTTTATTCAAATTTAATACAACTCACATTCTCATGCTTAAACCTGGTGAGAATTTTAATTTCTCTTAAGGTTCTTTGACTGTAAGTTTGATGCTCGAAAGGAGAGATTTTTTTTATAGCTACTTTTGTTTTCGTAACATTGTCATATGCAGATCTGCAAAAAATTTTATAAAATACATTAATATAGTATTTTTTACTAAAATATTTTTAGAAGCTTCTATTTTTCATTGGTAATAATAATTGTCATTATTTACTAATACAACTCTAATAATCTCAGAATTTACCAATAGATTAAATTTATATATCGATTCTTATCTAAATTCCTTCATTACATGAGCTTATGAGATTCAAAGTAACAAGATGTTATCTGATTATCTTTACAAGTGATAACAGTGATGATCTCATATTAGTAATAGGATACAAAAGTTTCATAGTCATTAAAGTCAATCATTGGATTATTAAAAATGCAAGTACCATAAAAATACTTATTACATAATTTGAAATTCTTAGTTTGAATCACGAATTAACAAAAAAAGCATTCACGGTCATCCACATAAAAAATTTTCATTGGAAAATTGATAGTAAGGAAAGCTAATGAATGACGTTTGCAATACTCTCCACAATGAAAATGGGTGTGACGTATATTTGAATTTGGCGCCAATAAAACGATAATACAGAACGGCTATGGGACTACATTGGTTCTGCACGTGACGTCAATTCTCAGATACAATCCTTCTGGTAATACAATGTGCAATAATTACGTGCAACGAGTGCACAAATGCATTCAGATAAGGCAAATTTATCTGTTCATTTTAAATCACTTGTCATGTTGGTCGAAAGCGACACACTCTCAGCGGGGTTCTCGTCGGACGGTCGTGGAAACGGAGTTGATAAAAAATCATTTTTCAAACACTTACACGACCATTCCATAGGCCCCCTCGCCCATGTACGACAAGTTCGTGTATCGCGGTCCAACCTCGAACGTTTGACCGCGAACGACTTCGCAATTCGGATTCACGCTCGCAGAACCTTCGCCCGCCATTTTGACAACTACTTCACAGGTCGAACTCTGAGCGAGGAACAGCAAATTTTCAAGAGAGCTTCACCCGCATCCACCCAGCTCGATTAACCGCGATTCACGCCGCGATTGCTGATTCGTTGCAACGATTGGAACGCCAAGAAAACATAAACGGTAAACTGTGGAAGTTCTAGACGCGTAGGTAATAGTAATTCAAATTTTACTCCTAACTTTTTTAATGCCGAGACCAATTGACAAATTTGTTAAAGTTTGGGAGAAAATTAGTAAAATTCAAGCGGAGAATTATATTTATAAAATGATTATCATTATTTTTGTTATATTTAATTATTCAAAAACAGTTTTTTCTGTATCATCGAATGCACAACGTATATCATCGGCATAAAAATGGTTAAGTATTCCAGTTCACTACATAACGTTTTTTGAATTCGTACCGAGACTCATTGTCAGCACTAAAATGTTACAAAAGTACTTTGCAAAAGTTTTCCGATTATTATTTCAATAATATATTTATACATTTTTTAAGTCGTTGTATAAATATATATATAATTCTTTTTTTTCTACGGTAGTACGTGAAATATTGTTGGTTTGGAAAAAAACTTTTTAGTAATTCTTATTGGCACGAAACTCTACCGAGTTTCTTGATCATCAAAACTGTCTAGCAACGTCAAACTACATTTTACTGATATACATTTGTTTTTCTTTTAGAATTGACTTAATTATCGGAATAATTTTTGATTATTCGTAGGAAAAGATTAAAATGTGGATCTAAACAATAAATATTCGAAAATAATAAATACGAGGAGGAGAAGAACAATAAATATATAGTACAAGAGTAAATAAGAAAAGTCGATGCGTCGTGCCAAGCTCGAGTACATATTGATGTGCGATTGCTTATATTGAGACAGTTTGCTTCTGACATCGGTTTGACACGGAAGCTCTGAAAATATTTTTGGCGTAGCGCGATTTGTTCATTCGCTAACGCAATCTGTAGCTCATTGGAATTAAGGAATATCACATATCCAATTGTTAGGGGCAGATAGAACGCATTCGTTTATTGTTGCTCGATTGTTTTCACGGCAAATGTGGATACTTCTGCTACAGTTATAATGTCACTTCGTGACGTGCAACTATCAGAAATAGTAAGTAACATAAAATTTGAATTATCCGAACGCTCTGTTATAAAAGAATTGAAACGTTTTATTGCACATAATTATGAACTACAAAAAATAATTATGTAAGATCTCAGTGGCAATTTATACGTGCCGTGATAAAAACAAGTCAAATGAAATGAACAAGTAAACGAGGGCTAATCGTGACGTACTTCTGAAGATTTCCATAGATTTTTTCAAACTAGATCACTTCTCAACAATGAATCATCTAATTGATTATTCGAGATATTTCGATTATCCGATATCACGAGCTCATTTAAAATGCATGAGGTTTCCATAATAACTAGATTTGTCTAGAATGTTATTTTTCATTTGATTCGCCAGTAACGAGGTTTTATTATGTAGTAACAGAATAAATGGACAATGAAAGATACCGAAAAAATATGTATAAATTAATTTCACTTACGAAACACCTAAAAGTGAAATGAGTACATATAAACATTAAGATCCAAAAAATGGATAAAAATTGTAAGTTTGTATTAAGTGACAGTTATTTTCATAAGACTCAGAAAATTGTATTCAAACACGAATTGGTGAATAATTTTGAAATATTACAAAGAGATATGCAAATTTTTAAGAAAATTTTACATAGAAAAAGTTAACGAGAAGAAACTGCTTATAATTTGTAAACGTGGAAAGGATATCTCAAGAATTGTTATGAGTATTTTTTTCTTAAATTATCTAATGCCAGCTTCGAATTTACGTACACATACAAACAAACCCGTGTGTGAAGAGCACCCACATTCTACTTTTTCTTATAGATGTCCGATTTGGTATACATATTTGTCCTTCAAAGTGCGTATAAGTGTTAGTAAGCTTATTTATTTGCTCGCTGAATAGTTCATTCGCACGATATAGCACCAAGAATTGTATAATAACTAAAACATCAAACATGATATTTTTGTAGTTTACGAACCAGCATGGCAAGAGAGTTGATTGAGGAACGAGTAACGAAGCAATTATTCGTTTTTAGTCAACATTTATCATTACGGATAATAATTTTGTTACACTGTGCTCGATAAACGATGAATCGATTCAGGTTTTGATTACTCGCTTTAATTGACTCTCTAGATGAGTCAGAAATTTATGTCGCTAATAAAGTAGAGGGAACGTAGATGAAAGTCAACGCATTGTTGATTTTTAACGGAGCTCGTGTTTTCGAGTCCCTACGATAACAAAAAATGGCCGGCTAAGATTTCGTGGAACAAAGGATAAATAAAAATGCGATTAGACGAAACTCACGCAAAATCGGTACGAAAAATTACAAACTTTAAAATTTTTGAGTCGGGTAAATATTAAATATAAAATTTAGTAATAAGTGTGTCATTTTAATTTTATGTTTTCTCAGAAATTCACTCACATTCAGCAGGTGTTTCACTAATAACTCTAATCCTCGATAAACTGAAAAACAAATAAATGCTCGGTTACACAATACCGAATTATGTACACTCTTAAAATTCATATAACGGAGTATTTCTGGAGTTATCATTTATTTACCGATGACGTAAAATAGAATATCAGATGTGTTAATTTTCTATAACTCGATTTTCCAATGTTTAAACATTTATGTAACACTGTATTGTGTAATGATCACGAATTGTGATAAGAACTAAGATTTGTAACTAACATTAAGGAATTTTTTTTTGCAGAATATCGAGGAGCCGAGAAATACTTACACTTTGAATCAGGAGAGTAAAAATGAAACCAAGCGGGGTAATATCACCTACGGTATCGACGATATTCCTCCGTGGTACTTATGCTTCTTTATGGCAATACAGGTAACGCAATTTGTAATTCGATATCCGTTAAGGATTCATAAAAAATTCTCTCGAAAATTCAAGTCTTTTTTTTCGCAGCATTACCTAACCATGATCGGAGCGATAGTCTCGATTCCTTTCATATTGACGCCAGCGTTGTGCATGGCGGAGGACGATCCGTCCAGGAGTTTGATAATATCCACGATGATCTTCGTCACGGGTCTGGTCACCTTCATTCAGTGCACATTCGGCTGCAGGTAGACGATTACAGATGAAATTACTCACAGAAATCTATGCGAGAGAAAAAAAATTCTATTTGCATTAATTATACGGATTCGGATCCAGCGCGTGAATCTCGTTAAAATTTAATCACCGCGAGAAACGATTGTTACGAGCTTTAACGAGTCCCGAAGATATCGAAAGGATTAACACGTGGCGATGCATATTCCCCTTCACCGTGCGTTCTTCGTAACGATTGATTTACTGCGGAAGGTGGATCATTGGACGAGGTGTTTCGAATAAAATTAAGCGATATTAATGAAGTATACAGTGTAGGGTATAATTTAAATTTGACGTCTGTAACTGGAAGCTATGAATTTAATTTTTATGAACTTAATTTTCACACAATTTGTACAAAGAAAAATTTTTGTTAAATCAATTAAATATGCGTTACTATAACGATTATTTGTCAGCCAAAAATGAGAATGTACACTTTATTGGTTCAACAAAATTTTTATCTCAGTACAATAACAGTATAACTAATTTGATGCAAAAAAATTAAAAACAGTTCAATTTTTGCAGGTTACCACTTGTGCAAGGAGGTACGATATCCTTCCTCGTGCCAACTCTCGCGTTGTTGAATTTGCCGCAGTGGAAGTGTCCATCGTCGGATATAATGAACGCAATGTCGGAGAGCGAGCGTACGGAACTTTGGCAAATACGGATGAGAGAACTCTCCGGGGCTATTGCAGTTTCAGCGCTCTTCCAAGTCATCGTTGGATTCGGAGGTCAATTAGCCACTCGATTCTGATTAATCGAAACTTCGTCTTTAAGGGTGTTTGGTGCACGAGGAATTGATTTTTTCAATCAAATGGTTTCCATAGCACATTTTTTATTCAATTTTGTGTAAATTTGTTACAATTAAAATTTTGGAAAGATCTGGTGAAATTACCTCAAATTTCATGAGGAGCTTCACAAATTCGTTAATACTAATTTGATTGGAAAATGAATATTTTCAAAATGAACAGATTTTTAATTGCAACGAAATATTTCAGGAGTCATTGGATATTTATTGAAATTCATAACACCTCTCACTATCGTGCCAACGGTGTCCCTTGTGGGCTTGTCGCTTTTCGAAAACGCAGCTGCGGCAGCCTCGAAGCACTGGGGCATCGCTGCTGGGTGAGTCGATAATTTTTTAACAATAACGAAATTGAGAATTTCGTTTACCCAGCTTTGTTATCTCAAATATGATTGATTGCTCTTTTGTTTACTTTCAGAACGATCCTCATGTTGACAGTTTACTCTCAGATAATGGTGAACGTACCATTCCCATTTGTGGGCTACCAGAAAGGTAGAGGACTACGAATTATCTGGTTCGAGCTATTCAAACTCTTTCCAGTAAGAACGATGAAAATATCAATCGTCAAATATTTACTCATACGAATATGAAATTCCACTGATTCAGGTTCTGTTGACGATTATCGTTATGTGGATTATCTGTACCATCCTGACTGTAACGGATTACCTGCCGGTCGGACATCCGGCTCGGGTGGACAGCAAACTGAACATCATAACTCAGTCACCCTGGTTTCGCGTGCCTTACCCTGGCCAGTGGGGTATTCCTACTGTTACTTTGTCAGGTGTACTCGGTATGCTAGCTGGAGTCTTGGCATGTACAGTAGAGTCGATCAGTTATTATCCTACTACTTCAAGAATGTGTGGTACGTTGAGCCAGAAACGTTTAAAAAATTTTTCCTATGTGGGAATTTAAAAAATGTTCTGGAGACACATTTAAGAGAAGAATGTAAAAAAATGTAGAGAACGAATAATTTTAGGTGCACCCCCACCACCAGTTCACGCCATAAATCGTGGAATTGGTATCGAAGGTCTTGGTACGATGCTCGCTGGCCTCTGGGGTAGTGGAAACGGCACGAATACATTTGGAGAAAATGTTGGTACTATTGGTGAGTCTGTATAAAAAATTTTCTTGTCTATTCCAAATTGCGTAACAGAAAGAAATTAATCATTTTTATTTAAACAATTCAGGTGTTACTAAAGTTGGTAGCCGGAGAGTTATTCAATGGGCGTGCGGTTTAATGATCTTGCAAGGAGTGATCAGTAAATTTGGAGCAGTTTTCATTATCATACCCGAACCTATCGTAGGTGGAATATTTTGTATCATGTTTGGAATGATTTGCGCCTTTGGTAAATAATTGACTAGAAACATTTTTTTTATTGTTCCTTCATTTCGCAATAACGGTTTTCAGGTCTCTCGGCGTTGCAATATGTAGATTTGAATTCAGCAAGAAATTTGTATATATTGGGATTCTCAATATTTTTTCCTCTGGTGAGACTACTAATTTAAAAAAAAAAAATTTCGTTGGATATTTTAATCTATTTTTTGTAGGTACTATCACGATGGATGATAGAGCACCAAAATGTAATACAAACTGGAAACGCTACCGTCGATAGCGTTATTACAGTTTTATTGAGCACAACTATTTTGATCGGTGGTGCTGTCGGATGTTTATTGGATAATCTAATTCCAGGTATTAAATTGTAAATTATTATCAATTTCTACTCTCATTTGTAAAATTGATCATACGAATATTTTTTGAAAAGGAACGGATGCTGAACGCGGTCTTGAAGCGTGGTCAAAGGAAATGGAACTCAATCCGGAAGTTGAGGAGAAACAAGATGATAAGCAAGATGAATATGTACCTAATACTTTTGATTTCCCATGCGGAATGAATCTCATGAGACGGTTAGAAATGTTTATTTAAAACTTGTTCCAATTAATTGAAAAATAATAATTTATTTTATTTCAGATGGAAATGGACATCGTATATTCCATTTTTACCGACATATAAGCCGGGAATATACTCGTGTCGAAATAAATCATAACTCAATTTTTTTGTTTTCATTAATTTTATTGATGGATCGAATGAATTTACATGAAAAAATTGAAAGATTTTTACAATATTTACAGATAAATGTTTAAAATAAATACAAAATTGTAAAAAAATTATTCTCGTACATTTTATTTTATATTTAAAAAAAATTGGCCTATTACAATGAATGCAAATTAATTCCAAATTAATTTTCCCATTAATATTAGTAATAATAATAACAAGCAGTATAAATTTTCGGTTTTTTATCAAATTGAATTTTATTTTATCGTTTCTATGTAATTCATAAAACGGTTAATTTTCAAAATGTTCAAGTGGAATTTGAAATTTCGAATAATTTATTAGTTGTACCCTATGACTCATATAGAATGCTGTAATTTTATAACTAGAAATTCTAGGATTCCTAGAATTCCAACGAACTTATCCGATAACTTAGGGTTCGTAAAGTCCTTAATGCTTCTCGATCAGCTGTTGCTGTTACTGGTCGGCATCAGCGCTCGACAGTCACCTTCCAGCGTTGTAATCCAGCGTTCTCCGGTGGAAGATGTGTCCGTTTTGGGTTAGGTTATGATATTTTTTGACGGCAATACGTGATATTTGTTACAATTACTGGAAAAAAGAGAAAAATAAAAAAAAAAATGGCGGCCTCTACGGATGTTATTACTGTATGTATTATTGTTTTTATTCATGATGAAAAATTTAATCTCGATGCAGTTAAAGTAATTTTAACCTTAATGTTTGTATACAAAGACAATAGCTACGGTTATTGTTACTGGTTACAAGCCAAATTTAGTGAAACTCTTATAAATATTGAAGTCATATGAATATGTAATACATTCAATTTATAAATATTGAGTTCATAATAGACATTTTTGTATACACAAAGGAAAACTATGTAGTTAACCTCAAAATATATGTTGTAAACAAGCATGTTGATGATAACAAAAGATAATGTTATTTTAGGCAAAGCTGCAAGCATATTTGAATCTTCCTTTAACACAACGCTGCAGGGAAATAGCATCATTAATAGACGAATCAAGTACAACAGAACTGCAACAGGTTTTTAGAATTTTGGTAGACTCGTTATTTGGAATAGTGGACAATGTCGGTTGGGGACTGCATAACATAAGCCAGAAGAAGAATCCGCAAGAATATGAAGCATTGTGTTTATTTCTTAGTCCCCAAGGACCATTATTTAATTTATGTTATAAGTTGCTTCCTGATTGTTATTTAAAATATGAGTTCCCAGTCTCATATTTACCAGTAAGTTATGATACACTTCTATATTTTTATTGATGTGAGAACTATAAAAGTATATCATAACTATTATCTTAAATAATTAATTCTAGATGAAAATTCGACAAAACTTAGAAGAAGGTATAATTCCTCCTTTTTATCTCGACAAAATAAGAGATGAAAACAGCATACGACCTCCATCGGCTCTTTATATGAGTATCCTTTTATAAAAATCAAATATATAATCAATATATTAATATGAAATTATCAAATATATTCCTTAATAGCTGTTAAGATCCATTTGAATATTATATATTTCATTATGCTTATCATTTGACAAATCCATGGTTGCAATTACCACAACAGGAAAATGTCTGGGTTAACTGGGAAACAGTGTATGTACAGTTAGCACATACCTATTTATACCATTTTTTACCTAGAGATAATTCATCAGTTTTACCTATAATTGGACCATATGTGAAAAAAACACCACAGAGAAAATTAATGCAATCTCCTGATTCAAAAAAGTAAGATATTTTTTTATTACTTAGTTAGAATACTTAATGAGTGCAAATATTTATTATAGAGTGCACACACCAAGGCTCTTGAAGGCATCGATACTGTCTCAAACAGCAACATCGCCCTCGTCAAGTGTATCACCTCAGCAATGTTTACCACAAGTGTGGCGTAGCGAAACTATTGTTCAAGTTTTCTTAGATTTCTGGCTAGAATATACAGAACAACCAACATTACAGTTGAATTCCTCATACACTCGAACTATGGTACCTAGAGTAAGTTACTTATTTGACATTTTTTAAGAATTTAGGAGTAAAAAATATAACACTACTTTTAATTTTTATTTTGGTTATAGCATAGTATTTATTCTGGTGAACATATTCGTCTTGTAAGAGCATTCATAAAAACACTGCATGAATTTGCAAATAGTACTGTGGGAGATAGAAGTGCTATGGATGAATTGAAAAGGTATTAAAAAAGGAAATATTTTTTTGAATTTCACATTATACTCGATATTTAATAATTCATATTCTGTAGGATAATTTTACCCTCTGTACAAGGGAAAATTTACATTTTCCTTCGAAATGCAATACATCATTGGCCATTAGATAGCTCATTTAGACTGATTTTGGAAGCTTGGTTGAGTTTCATACAACCGTGGAGATATGTTCCAACTTTAGAGTATTCTAATCAAACGTAAGAGAAGATAAACGAGAAAGTAAGTAGAGTAAAATATTTTTCCCAATTAAAACACCTTCCATCTTTATTTTAGTAAATTTGAGGAAGAAGAAAGAGGTAAGATCCACAATGAGTCTACATGGATTCCCTTTGTGGCCAATAATCTTCTAGCATATTCAGTTATATTTCAACAATTATTGCCACGTTTTATGAGGACCGATCTCGTTGCTCCTAAAAATGCTCTAATGCTTTATCGAGTGACAAAGGTAATTTGGAACAATGATTTAAATTTTCAACAAATTTCTGGAATTTTTATTGGAAATAATATCTTTTAGGTATTTTCGCAACCACATTTGGCAAAAATGATAGCGGATATAGAGAGATGCATCGATGACGTTGGTCTTAATAAACTTCATATGTCGACTAATCAATGGACATCAATCGTGAGGCAGCAAATGCTTGAATTGGAAGGACCGTCCAGCCATTATATTCCCATGTTTTCAGTATCTATCGTTTCTCAGGTAATCAATTAATTAATCTATTCAACAATCGTTTATTAGTTTATATTTTAATATTTTCGAAATTTCAGGTCGTCTCATTTCTGAGCATAATTAATCAATCTTATTTAACTGCTACCAGTTTAATAGAAGCCCTAGAAGAAAGAAAAAATGGAAGAAATTTCCTTATGTCCATATGGGAATTTTTCAATGGCGAGGAAAATTCATTGGATGACATCACAATAGAAGAGAGACGTCGTGTGCCGGTATTTCTCGCAAACGCACAACAACAGCTTATAGATATATTTCAGGTAAAATAAATAGTTATACTGTTACAAGATGCCATTTTTGTATTACAAAATCTTATTAAAAAAATTTGTATAGCTAAGAACAGAAGACATCCCTCAGAGCGCCATTGTTGCCGATCAAGAATATCATGAAAGTATTCTTTCAACATCATCGTACCATCAATCAGCGGTAGTACAATTAATTATATTTTAGTCGTTGGATGCAAGAAATGCATTAATATTTTTTTTGCAGATGGACTCGACACTAGATACTAGTAGGCCAGGAGTATCAGTCAAGAAACAAGATGGAAGACAAGGTTATAGATATATTCAATATCTAGGAGATCCAGAATTGATACCTATTCAATCAAATGAGTGCGCCATGTTAGTCAGATATTTTTACAAATTATCCTGTCATTTGAACGAAAAAGTAAGTTATTTCACGAACTTACAAAATACAGAATATCATAAAATTTCAACAATTAACAAAATCATTGAATTTATAGTATCAGCGGGAATTGAATACCATCTACAACAGGCGAAATTTTGTTGGTAGTATAATCCGTCAAATATTAAAGCCGCCTACGACCGTAATACAACTCCCAAAACGGACACAACATGGTCTGAAACAAAAAGAAGAGAAATACTTGCCACCTCGTTTGAGTCTACGGCCATTCGCAAATTACTACTTTTTAATTAGTATGTTTGTTGGAATTTCACTATCATGGTTGATAAAGTGAGTAACTCTGAAAAAAAACTAAATTCAACTCTCGATTGTTATCGCTGTCTCAATCAATCTTTTTTTATGTTTCAGTTACGGTGCCTTTAAATTTTTAATAGTAATTTTCAGTTTATGGTTCTTATATATATTAACACGTGCCGTATTAGAACCATGGTTACCCGCTGATGTAACTTTCAGGCGGTAATCTTATTAGCATTAAATAATTTAAGTGGTAACACGTCTATTTTAAGATGGGGAATAAGAAAGTAAACATTTTGTACAATTTTAGTACGTGATCGACACGTAAATAAATCTTATTCCCAACGCAAGAATTGTCAAATTTTTTCCCTCTGTGTATGTATCGAGTCTTAGAGTAGAAAAGTTGTAAACTCCAAGTCGACTCCGCGACGGATGGTATCAGACAAATTACACTGGCGATTGGTATGAAAAGGTAATATGGACGCCGGTAGAGTGGCTATTATTCAATTATCGACTGAATAACGTATAACCCATAACCATTATTTCTTCACGGCGAATCCGTTTCTCCGTGCATGTATGACAGTTCGTTAGGAACGATTGTAGTGCCACAAACTGAACACAAGCGATTTCGATAAACGAGCTTCGATCGATTGATTCGAATAGGAAAAAAATTCTATTCATCGAATCCTAGTTATTTTTTACAATTTTCGTACGATCGACGCACGAAGAGGACGATAAATGTCCAAGATTAATCCGACGTGTGTTATACGCGTTACGCGAGAAAGGGCATTTTTAATTGGATCTGTGCTCGAGTTACCGGATCTACTCCCTTAATATGTCCGTTCCCAGGTGGTAGCTTCCACCTGAATTTATCGCTCGAAAATAATTACAGATCACGTTACTTTGTATGTCGAGCATGTAGTGCATATTGCTAGGATTACAGGTAAAAAAAATTTTACATTTTTTTTTTTGAGTCAAATTGCATCTGTATTTACATTTTTTCTCGAATAACTTTTGACTCGATTTTTTAACGTACTTCTGAAAGTATTTTTATAAATACAAATCAACAAATAGACAAGTAGAGAACAAAGCTGTTTTTTTAAATAGAGTCTAAAGAGGCTTACCAATGGAATCAATAGAGTAGGGAAGAATCGTAAGGCATCAGGATTACTTTGAGTGCTCTTACGGTTCCGGAATGCAAGTCTCGATATACAGAGCGTCGCGTGACGGATAGAACTTAACAAACCGTCGAATAAAAGCAGACGGAAGGAAGAGGCCGCGAACGGTGGAACTACTCGGGGCGATTCAATCCTACATGTGTGTGCCCCCGGTGCGGCAATTACGTTCGCTTTATGCAATGTCAAACGAGCGCGTTATTCGCCAGTTATGGGACAATGAGACGGCCCGAATCAACTCAAATCATCTCGGACTCGTTCGGGTTTCGTTGATTATCGCTCTCCGTCAATCAGGTGTCGTACAGTGCGCGCCAGTCGAGCTAAAAACCAAATTAGAGATCAGTTTTTTTTTCCAATTTTTATAAAAAAAATTAATGTTTTTGTTCAGTTTCGAGTTTCCACTAATCTGGAGGAACACAGTCTCTTCCGGAATCCTCGTTCGATCAAGCGGAAATAGCGTTTCGTAGAACGAGCGTCAGTGACGTCTCTTTATCTTTTTTTTATCGATCGTTACTGCTTAATTAACGGCCTCTTATTCTCGCGCGGCCTCAGGTATCCCGAGCCCATTACGCTATTAGCGATTATCGCGAGTACTTCGTTAGGGCGGCGGGGGAGGGGGGTGGTAGTCGAAAACACGCACCCTCTTTTTTTGTATTTTGCGTGTCGTAGCGGTCACTTTTTAATCATCTTAAAATATCGACTCCGAGCCACACGACCGTTCGATACACGCCAGAAGCCCATTACGTACGAGTGCCGGCTCACTTTTTCAACAATATCGCAACACCCTTTTTTTTCCCGGAAGGTACGGGAATAAATTCGATTAAATTTTCTCGCAATAAATTCGCGAAACGAGGACTCTATTATGATTTTTTTTGTTCGAAACAATGTCATAATATTAATGAAATAGTGCGACTAGAATTACGATAAAGCGGTTGCACGCGATTATACTATTATCTTGCCGTTTCCAGGCCAAGTTCAGCGTCGTCTCGTTCCGCAAATATATCGCTATACCGACATTTCGTTTCGTTGCCCAGCCGAGCGTTAAAACGATATTCACTGTTGAGCGATCCACCTTCGGATTCCTCTCACTTCCTACTCCGCTGTCGTAAATTTCGCATTTTGGGAGTCGTTATGCGCCGATTATAAATCAAAGAGCTCGCAAAAAAAACCGCCAGAGAGCGATCGATCTTCCAGTCTTCCGTATTTCCTGCTTAATTTAACGATATTTATCTGTGTTGTTTTTTATTTTCAATTTTTTCTACTTGGTTTTCCAAATTTTTCACTTCTTCTTAATTTATAAGTGAATATTTCTTAAAATAAAACATAGCATGAATTAATTTCTACATTTTTTGTGTGTACAAGATGAAAGTAAAAGTGAAGCTTTATACTAACTTCAATTCTCGTAGATTACAGCCTCATTTCATTTCCTTACAATAATAAGTTTCTTGATTTTCATTTAAATAATTTTCTTCACTTTTCCTTGAGTTATTTATAAATGAATATTTCCTAAAACAAAACGGTGAATAAATTTCTACATTCTTTCTGTATACAAAATAAAAGTAAAAGTGTAGTTTCATACTAATTCTCGTAGATCGAAGCCTCATTTCGTTTCGTATTTTATAGCATAATCGGCCTGGCCTCTTCGGAATTCAACCCGAAATTCGCAATACGCTGGGACTTTCGAATAACTCGTTCCTCTTACCAGCGATTCCGTGGGGATCGAGGTGTCGAGTGTCGATAGCCTCGTCGACGCGTCACCCTCGTTATACCGTCACCCGGTGTCGATCTCGTGCGCGCCGTCGGGGACACCCGCCGCGGCGCGCTCTCTGACATTATATGACGCGATCAGTTTCGCGTCGTACGCTCGACCGCTCGGACACGCGCTCTCCTTTCCTCTCTTCTCTAAAATTCCAACGAGCGTGCTAATTTTTGGCTCACCAATCTGCAAAACAAAAAAGTGGTCAGAAGTACGGAAAAAAAATGGACGAAAATTGATCAATCGAGGCGAATCAACGAGCCCGCTCGGAGTGGTCAATTTTTATCGCGTATATTCTCTCGCCTACAAAGCTCTTGATTAATTACCGTCTTGGATCGCGTCCAAGACGAGAATCTCTGGAAATTCGTGCGAGTTGTGCGCTTAACTGTGTTTTATCATATTTTTTTTTTTTTTTTTTTGGACGGAAGTGATTTTGCAACACGTGCTTTTCTGCTCTTATGGTTCCCGTATCTCGACTCTCGGTAGGTTTGTATGTAAGAGTGTAGATGTGTATATATAAACACGTAGCGACCTTGCAGATAAAGTGGAACACAACTCGCGAGAATAGCTGGATGCGGGGGGCACGTGGACGTGTTTTTTTTAGTGTCTTCTACAGGGATATTTAAACGTTCCCGTGAAATGCAATCCCCGTGAGGCTGCGGGAAAGAAAGCTACCGATCGCCTCGGCTGGTGGATAACGTAAATTGATAGCCCACTTCTCTACTATTATCGCTCATCCCTCAACGCTGAGCTTTGTTTGGAATCGCTAAAACGCTCGAATCGATCATGTACTTTCGTTTTTCGCGTTATTCTTCGTTTCGAACACAGTTTACACTAGAATTTCGCTCTTTTAAATAGTTTGTAAGAATAATTGATTTTCAGTCGATTTTAATCAACGCTAGTTGAATTGGATCCGAGAAACTGATTGACAAATTTCAACTACTCCTTTGATTAAATTTCACTATTCTCTGCCACTCCAACAAATTGAGAAAAAAATTGAATATAGCCATTTTTAATAATAGATAAAGTTACCGTATCGGATAGATAACATTCTATTTCACAAAGTTTTTCATTTTCACATTAAAAATTCATAACACAGAAGGGCCTCTGCGCAAATTTCAAAAAGCGGCCTCGGTTTTCAACGCAATAGATAAACAGAAGATCGGCGCTATCTCGTACTCGCAAAACTGTTTCGAATGATTAATAACATGCAAATGACGGCCGACGGTAGTCTTAATTAAAAACGTTCCGCCTCCGTGCGGTGTATCTCCCACCATCGCGATCGATCTCTCGATCGCGCGAATTTCGAGCTTTTCTTTACGTAACCTCGCTCGCGCATCTTCACCCTCGCCTCTCGTCGAGGGAAATAAAAATGGTAGCCGTCATTATCGAATTGCTCAGTCCCAGGAGCGCTTTTAATTCCGTTTATCGCGAACTGTCGGGGATCGATGCTACCGCTGTACACATTGCGCGAAAACGAAGGGAAACACACACACACGCTCTCTCCCTTTTCCTCCCTCTCGCATCGCCGATTGAAATTTGTTACGAGTAAACAAACGAGTTATTCGCGGATTATTACCGATTACGCAAAACCGATTGGACGGAATAATTTTGGAATACAAGAAATTCGGTAGTTTCAAAGTACATAACAAAGTTATAAAAAACAAAATTCAAGGATGTTCAGGAGTCTTAATAATGAATACAATTTTTAATTTTGAATTTTGAGAAAATGATTATCTGATGATTGCCTGAAATTTTATTATACGAATTTTATTCATCAAAATTTTCACTTTTTACAAAATTAAACTTCTCTTGACTTACATTTTGCATAGAACTAATATCTAAACTAGATATACAATCTACGTAAAAAGTGAAGAAAAATTTGTTGTTATAAAAAGTGAAGATTCCATACTAATATTCAACATTCGGATGAATAAAATTTGTATAATACAATTTTAGGCAGTTTTTCATTATTACGATTTCCGAACATCCTTAAAGTTTCTTAATTATAAACTTTTTACGAATTTTTAACTCTTAAAAAATTAAAATTTGTATAAAATTCTAGTTTGAAAATGTAACAGCATTATATACTCTTTTACAAGGATTATCGACCTGTTTTTCGGCAATCACTTCGAGGGTTAATCGAAGAGCGCGTGTAATTTCCTAACGCGCGATCATGCGCGCGAAAACCGCGAAAGAAACTCGTGCACCTTGCTCTTCTCTCTTCTCTCACTCTTCTCTTTTTTTCCAGCTCTCTCCCACTCGCTCGTAGTCGAACTCGAGACGTTCCTTCGCCAGGAGCGATTTCTCAAAGTGGAAAACTCGCTCGAGTTTTCTGCGAGACGAAGCAGATGGAGAGTCGCGTAGTTCGCGATTCGCAATAATCCCCCTTTGGTGAAGAATCGTCATTTATCGACAATTATCTCGGAGTGTCTTCGCGAAAGGAGAGAAACTGCAGGGATGAAACGACGACGCTGACCGATCGAAGACGATAATTCAAGAGAAGAGTGGGAGAGAGAAAGAAGGAGATGACGGTACTAAAGGACGCATCGCAAATCTCGTTAGGCGGCGTTAAAACGGACGCTTCGATCAATTAGGATATCTCGACATTGAATCATGGAGGTGTCGATGGCGAACGCGAGCGAGTCGAGTTACGGAACGGCCAAGCTCAATCTACCCTACACCGTTTGCGAGATACTCGTCGCTATCTTCGCCGTCCTGGGCAACGGACTGGTGATAATCGTCTTCGGCAAGGAACGGAAGTTGAGGAGAAGAACGAATTATTACATAATCTCGTTGGCGACCGCTGACCTCCTCGTGGGACTCTTCGCGATACCCTTCGCTATCCTGGCGAGCATCGGCCTCCCGACGAATCTTCATGCTTGCCTCTTCACGGTGTCCATCCTGGTCGTTCTCTGTACCATTAGTATATTCTGCTTGGTCGCTGTATCGGTCGACCGGTACTGGGCCATCCTACATCCCATGGGATACTCGAGGACGGTCCGGACGAAAACTGCCATAGGTCAGAATTCGTAAATGTCGACAACTCAGTTTAATCTGACCTGAAAAGATTTGTCATTATTAGGAATATTTAAGGAGGGAACTATTCAAAAGGGACAGAAGCATTTTTTTCAATGTATCAAATTTGTTTTCAAAATTTAAGATTTTTCTATAGAATTTTCATGAAACTAATAAAGAATAATAAAGTTATGCTTAATACATACAAATTTTGAAAACATTCAATACATTGAAAAAAAATATGAGCAGTTTCCTAAAATGTGTACGTAAAGTTATTGATACTCTTCAGGTATTATCTGCGTTTGCTGGGTCGCCGGTACTCTGGTCGGGTTCCTGCCGCTGCTCGGTTGGCACTCGGACAAGAAATCCGACAAGTGCATTTTCACAGAAGTCATGGACTACGACTACCTCGTCTTCCTCTACTTCGCGACGATAATATTCCCCGCTCTGCTCATAGCTGCGTTCTACACTCACATCTACAGGGTCGTCGTGAAGCAGGTTGGTCGGCCGGCGCAAAGGTGTCGATATTTTATCCGTATCATCAACGTCATTATTTGTCTGTACCCGTCCCGAACTAGTCCCCTCCCTCCCGGCGTTTTCAGTTGCAGCAAATCGTGACGGTAAATCCTGGCGGGCGCGTAACCAGCCAGGGCGGAACGATGCTGAGGTCGCTCGGCGCGGCTCAGAAGCGGGAAGTCAAGGCCACCCAGAATTTATCGCGGATCGTGCTCTTCTTCATAATCTGCTGGTTCCCGCTCTACACCATCAACTGCGTCATGGCCTTTTGTCCCGACTGCGAAGTACGTCTCGTTAAGAGTCCACAGTAACTCGGTTCTTCCATTTGGCGATATCTACAAAGATCGAGATGAGAACTAGAAAAATTTTGAATATTAAACTGACTTAAAAACTTGGTCTCTTAACTTGGTTCTCAAACAGTTCTTTGATATTAACACAGAAAATAAAAATTTGTTGGAATGAAATTATTACTTAGAATGAAGAAAAGTTTAGAATAAAATTAGCATGTTCAAAAAGAAATATTTGGTTGTACAAAACATTTAGTTGAATGTATACAAATAAATATTAAACGAAGTCAACAAATTTTTACTTTCAGTGCAAAATTTTAGAAATTCTGGAGATTTCTATCTCACCGTTAAAAAAGAACAAAATTATGCAAGACTCTTGTAGATATCGCTACATTGATATATTGACAAATTTATCCGTGAATTTTTGGGTCTCTACAGGTGGACGAGGTTCTGATGAACTTCTGCATCATCCTGTCGCATCTGAATTCGGTGGGGAATCCTCTGCTCTACGCCTATCATCTCAAAGACTTCCGGGCAGCCCTCAAGGCTTTCATGTGGCGATTCCTCTTTCCCAACAGCGACGTCAAATCGAGCCCGGCTAACGTCGTCCACGAGCATGGCTCTCTACCTGGTTCTCAGCGTCAACATTTGCACAGGTATCAAGAGACGGCTGCGAGCGATCCGAAACTTAATCTTCTCAGACAGGTAAATAGGCTCGCTTAGTGTAAGTAGAAAGGATAAAATTGTCAAGAGGGCTCAGAAACGGCCCGATACTATTACTTCAATATTCTTCAATGTAGAGTCCTTACCATGGTAGCTGATGCCTCGAATTTATTTCCTTACGATTTTTTAATATCGTTCTAATGTTAGTATTTTAGAAGTTTCCGACAACATCGACTCCACAGTCCGCCATCTTAAATCTACTTTCCTGTCTCTACTTGTTTACATCGACTTTTCAGTTTTCAGTACTTAAAAAAAAAACAAAAAAAATATAAATATTGAAAAAATGCATAGCAGTCGATGCATCAAATATACTTCTTTATGATTTTTTCTGAATTTCGTTCCGATGTAATCATTTTAGAAATTTCCAGAAACATTGACTTTCAACCCGTCATCTTGAATTTACCGACTCTACTTGTTTTCACCGAATTTTTAGTACCTAAAAGAACAAAACACGTAAATATTGAAACAAATGTGTAGGTGACCGATTCGAGGAGGAAAGCGTTAACGGCGATAAGATGGCAACTACCGGCGGGTCGCGATTGCGAAGAGGTTAGAGAAGAAACAAATCGGGCCGTTGTGGAAAGCGGCGATCATTCAACTCCACGGGAGAGTCAACCGTCGAAGGCTGAGGACGAGAACGGAAGTTCGACGATGGAGATGAAAAGCTACGGGACTATCGCGAAACCGGAGTCAATTTTCGTAATAGAGGCCGACGTGAATCGTCTCGAGGAGAAATGCGACGGTTCGAAGCTCGACGAGACCGAAGCTCGGGTGAAAAAACTCGAAGCTGGTTAAACCGTCAACACGAGCGGTTTAAGAACGAATTAAGAAGGCTGATCTCTACTCGGGAACGGCGTCGATCTCTCGGCGATTCCCCCAAAGTCGAACTAACCTCATCGAGATTTTTGTTTTATTACTCACGGTTGATATTACACTAGGAACAACGAAATTTTTTCCGAATTTCCCGTTAGAGGAGGATGGGACAGTTCTTTTTCTTTCTCTCACGCGATTAATCACTCGAGCAGTGTGTACGATGTAACGGTCAGCGAGGACGCAACGCTGTTTACTTTTTCGTGTGTTGGTTCTTCTTTTCGAGTAGAAAAAAAATAGATATATGTATTACTTGTAGCGCTCTTCGATGTGAAATACGAGTTGACGTTGTTTGCACGCGCGAGTTCGCCTACCCGATTACCTCTCACGCGTCGTTATCGACAAGTCCACTTGGATGTTCCGAATCTCGCGAGGATCGCGAGAGCAATACTCGTGCTCGATATAACTGTAATTTCCTGTATTTGTCGTTCCTAACATAAAAATGTCAAGACACTTCCGTGTTCAGTCCAAAACCTCGATAAGCTCGATATCGATGTGAGTGCTTTCAATGACAAACTTCGCGTTGGTTATATCGAAATTGCAATTTACGAATCGCAACAGTTTTACGATTGTTCGGGTTGATCGATAACTCGATGACCGAACGGAAACATTGTTCTAGATTCGCGAGTCACTTGTTAATATCGCATCATCGTTATTCGATTTACCGTAATAAATAGTTACTTTAGTTAATTATTGATGTTAAAAAAGATCTAAGGAAATAAATCTCGATCGTTGTAAAATTAATTTTTCATGAATAATCGATTGATAACGAATCGTTTCAATCGGCCATTATGGTTTTGGTAATGACATTATACGAATACCGACTCAACTTTATATATACTTTATAAAGCGATATAATTGAAATTTCTGATGCGTTATGAGAAATTATATCCTACGAGAAAGCCGGATGCCAAGTAATTTACGTTTTTGGTTGGACGCTAACCAGATGAATTTACGAACATGTAGCACTTAGTTTCAATTTAGATGTTATATCATTTTATTTTTATAATCAAACTGCACACCTTTGTATATTTTTATATACCGTTGATTTTGTACTCACCGAATTGAACTTATTTAATAAATATTTATTTTTTTAACCAGTAACCACCGCGACTATCATAACACCTATATAGCGTAATTTAGAAATCCGGAGACGGATTTGGAACGAGAAGTAAAACTTGATTTAATCTTTCAAATATGGGACGCAAAGTACGATGCGAATGTCGAGCCAAGACGAACTTGGCAGGCAGGAAGTCATGAAGATTTTCGTAACGCATCTGGTAACGCTATGACAATAAAGATGAATGGATTAATATGATAAATATCAAAAAGACGGAATAAAGATACAGAAAAAACAACATCAATATTCTTCTTCCCTAACGCAATAATAAAATCCGCAAGTCGTAAATTCCTTTTGATGGAATCATAGTTTTCAATCGATTAGTCAATTTAATTTTATGGAAAATAAAATATTTAATGCAACATAGTTCGAATGAATATTTTTTAATAAAATTATACATATTTTTATCGAAAATCAAAATATAACCTCAAACATTCTTGATATAATTAAAAATATATGGAGTTCACCCTTATAGAATTTACAAATTACTATTCATTCTGTTTAGTTTGTTACCATCTGTACAGACACGTTTTTACCGGCAGTGACCCAGGCGCTGAACTCGACAGAGATAGAGCGATAAGTTTATAGATATATGTTAACACGTGTTTTCGTTTTGCATCACATAACTTTTTAATTATTTTAACAACAAAAATGGTCGAAGAACAAAGAAGAAGAGTCGAGGACCAAATGACTCGAATGGTCGAAGACATCGATAAAAATTATTTACGGAAAATGCAGGTAACTGATGTTCCTTTTAGGGTTATGATTTATGATTACTATGGAACACTGTACGAAATAAACTTAGTAATTATTACTCACAATATGAGATAAAACATTTATGACAGAAAGTAGATTACCATTATTGGTATCATAATTTGATTATTATGCGACATGATAACCTTGCTTTGATATTTTAGGGTGATATGCATAGATGTGCAGCAGCTTGCTGCGATAACCAATCTTACAGCATACAGAAAGTTCATCATTGCATTGAGAATTGTAGTTCTGCTTTGACCAAAGCACAGCAATACATGCAAAGTGAATTTGAGAGATCCCAGGTATTTTCTACATTTAATATATAATAAATACTTTGTTAAAAATACTAAAAAATACTTTCCTTTAATAGAATCGATTGCAACGTTGTATTATGGATTGCAATGACCAAATAAAAGATAAAATGGGTCCCAATCCTACTTCAGAAGTTGTAGATAGGTACAGCATGGATTTTGAAAACTGTGCAACTAAATGTGTTGACTCCTACTGTAGTACACTTCCCGCTTTAGAGAAAGCAATGAAGAAGATGTTCGCTAGTAAAGAGTTCAATTAAAAAATATAATTAGTGAAATAATTATATTTTATTATTACCAAGAGTTCACAAAAAACTGCCAGTTCGATGTCATAGAATATAGACTCCTGATGATAGACTCTTTATATTAATATAAAGATGAAAATTAATTTTTTAATGAATAAGCACTGCACATGCCTCATACATCAGAATTCAATTGAATATTCTGTTTTGAACAAAATATACATGAAATATTTTATATATGTGCAACAATCTAATATATTCTGAATCAGTTCATTGATTCATTCTAATTTTAAGATTGTTTGTACTTTAAGACATTAATTATAATTAATTTATAGTTGTTATTTTTATAAATCGCTAAAATTGATTTGTAAATAAAATAGACAAGTTGTTGCAAGTAATATCATTTTTTTATTTTTACAATAGACGTTATGTTTATTGCACTCTTCTCCATGATATAAATCCTAGCCATCACTCTTGCTTGTTACAAACAATCTGTTGGAATATATCGCACAAAATTTTGATTTAAACCAAAAAATACATTATTGAAATTGAACTGGTTAAGTGATAATCGTAATTTTTAAAAATAGCCTCTAAAATTATTTGTGTATAATTATATGAAAATTATTTTATGCAATTATCAAATGTTGCCAATTTTGAATGATCAACGTAAAAAATTAGAAATTTTCACTCATGAAACAATCAGTAAGTATGATATAATTAAATCAATCATCTGGCTTAACCGTATTATTTTTGAAACTCTCAAAGGTGCCTTCAATATATCATCCAAGCTTACTAAGTATTAATGTTACTGGAATGAAATGAAAATTTGTGGAAACATCGAATGAAGGTAATGATCGCGAGGTATTTGCATTGATGTACTTGTTGAGTCGAAAAAAAATAAAACCTTGAGTTCGAACCTTTTGTATGGCATTTTAAGTGCGTATCGACTTGAGCATGACAGATAAAAGTACATTCGATATTTCACTGCTTGAAGTGATATTTTTTTTCGACTCAGTGATTAACAGCGACTAGATCTTCAGCACAACTGATATTACAAATTAATGACTTATCAAACTAGTCACATTTGAATAATAACAGGTATACCAAGTAGGGTTACTTGAAATTATTTGAAAAATTTTGGATTTCAAAACATTATCATGATGATATATGTTTCAATTATAGGCGACATGTTTTTACTAAAAACAAAAATTCAATTAAAATTTTTTTTTAATTGTTGATAATTTCGAGGCGTCAGAAAATATTTAATTTTAGACTCAATAGACAACTTCAATGATGTATCAGTTACATTTTATTGTCGAAATTATAATTTTTCCTACAACGTTCGAATTAGCATTGCTAGCTAAGTAACTTCGACAATGACAATGGTCACTGATGATGACTCTAGTCATTTTTATCTTTTCAGTTATAATTTAATCAATTAAGAAATTCATTCGTTTAATTACATTTGGAATTTTAATTTCATGTTAAGATAATGACTTTTGAATTATTTCATATTGGTTGTGTAATTCTTTTAAATACTTAAAAATTCAATTGAATCAATTGATTGAAAACTTTTTTAATTCATAATCAACGTATGTCCAAATATTTTGTTTGCATTGCATTGCACGTTAAAAATTTAAAATTTAATTAAACTAATCATTGCTCTCTAGCCAGTTTTCCATAAGGTAAAAGTTTGAATTACGGCAGTATTAAAAAATCCACATCGCTGCTCACTTTGTCTTAACTACCTTCTCAATTATATTTCGTCTAGAGGCTTGACCCTAGCAACACAAATTCTTCAATATCTCGGTAATAATTTTATCTAAATTCGATTTTTATAAATGAAAAAAATTCACAACAACTATGAAATAAAAACAAGAAAAAACGTATTTCAAAAGATACAACGTTCATGTTTTTCAAAGATATTAAGTATCTTCTAATTTTGTTTATTGCACGCGCAAGCAGCTCTGTTTACTGAATATATAATTCATTTTTCACACAACAATACGAATAATTGTTTTGAAATGTCAATAACGGAATGCTAAGAAACAATATTATCACAAATTATAGCGTTAATTCCATAAAAATTTTGAACTAAAAAATTTTCTCCTATAAGTTTTAAAAATATCATAATTTAGAGAGCTCGTAGATCAGAGCACAACTTGAAATTTCACAAAAGATGAAAATACAAGGTTCGAAGTAGCGTTAATATCGATAATGATGCTCGCGCATTTCTGTACTTAAATATAGTGCAAGTTCGTTATCTCTTCACGCGTTTGGAACGTGAGATAGTCTCAAAGTAAATTCACTGGAGAAATGTTTGCGAGAGAAATTACATTGAAATTAACAGAAATAATTGTCCTCTCTCGTTACAATGTAATTTGCCTGTATTTTAGAGGGAATCAAGTTGCGCTTAAAAAATGGCTTAGAATACGCTTTGTATTCGCAACTGCTGATTCGAGTATTCGCTAGAATCTCGAAAAAGAACACCATAATCCCTACTCTGTCTTCCTCTTTCTTTTCTTCTGGTGTGATGCTCTCGCGTTCTTTCTCTCCCTCGCACGCTCACGCACTCTTTCTCACTCTCTCTCTCTCTCTCTCTCTCTCTCTCTCTCTTGCATACAACCTTCTTATTAAATTAAATTGGAATTTCTCGTGCACTTTATCGGATTGTGCAGCGATTTGACATCGAACAATCTCTTTTATAATAAATTCATACTGAAATTTTCTCTCAACGTCAACAGTTTGACAAACGAATAAATAAAACTCTTATAAACACAATTATAATCGGTAAATTACTTTAAAAAATATCATGATTCTTCTCGAGATAATTGATCGGGTTGAGCATAATGTCTCGATACAATATGAAAAAAAAAACAATATAATTTAAATACTAAAAAATCACATTCGAAATTTCAGACGATTGTTGTAACGCCAAATCGCCAAAGCTATATCTTAATGTTCAAAGTCAACAATGAATAAACGATAAAGACGTATAAAATAATCGCGAAATATTATCCTGATTTTTTAAAACGAAGTCAGAGTGATATATTTTTTTTTTAATCTGGCAACTGTCGCACGAGACTTCTTCCTCATTCAAGTCTTATGAATTTTTCGCGCGGATCGATCGGCAAGGAACGCCTCGAGATCACTGGTTACAGGATCTCCTTAAATATAAGTTATCAATGAACAGCCTAAAAGGTTTCCTCGTTCGACACTATGAGTTTGGGGATATTTGTGTTTGCGCTTGCGGTATATGCACGTGTCTATAAGTTACATGCAGCTGAGTCATTTGTTTTTACGTCGATACCCATAATTCATACGGTTTTCGTTTCAACATAACAACACCATACGTTTATTACGTCATTGGCTAATTCCCGTTCGGTCGTCGTTCCGTACTTCGTGTGTCTCCACAGTCAAAATTTCAATCGTCGCTATCATCTTTCTCAATATTAATATTATATTAATATTATATTATTTGTTATTATTAATATTATTATTACTCTTATCAATATTATTATTTGCGACCCGCGATTATGGACGATCTTTGCGCGATCGTTTCGCGCATTAATTATGCTAATTGATAGCTGCCTTCGATGCAAAAATGTTCAACGCAAATCAGGATCATTGGATTTTGCCTACGGAGGATTGTTCTTTTTCTTTTTTTTTTCTCATTACTTTTTTTTCAACAGACAGACGAGAGTCCTGATTGAAACTCAAGTACCTCTAACGCGAGAGACGAACCGCCCTCGCGAGGAAGGTGAAAATTCTGAAGGTGGGAAACAAAATAAGGTGGAACTTTTGGGTGGGTCGCCGGGGTTTACCAAAAGGTGTAACCGCCTTCCGTTCCGCTACCCAAAAATGAGCCTTTCTTTTGCGACAACGCGACACTGTGTCCCGCCATTGCCGCGAGTTGAGCCGCGTTCGCCGCTACGCCGGGTGGTGGTGGTGGTAGAACTGACTGCGAGATTCCATCGAATCGCGTACCATCGAAACCATTCTGAAAAATGGTTTACCGTTAGTTTATCAATTTTAACGAGAATTTCATGACTCATGGAATTGAGGACATACAGATACCATAATGGTTGGCCTAACGGGGGCTGGTTGCATCGCGGCAGCTGGATAATATGCTGCCGCTGCGGCCAGTGGTGGATAATACTGCAACGGACCGTACGCTGCTGGGTATCCTGTTAGGTAGCCACCGGGATAACCTTGACCGTACATTGGCTGATACATCTGAAAATAATTATTATTTCAGTCAAATTGTATTGAAAAATTCTTAAATTAAAAATAATAAAACAACAACAACAATAATAATAGTAATAAAAATAATCATTTTTAATACTACTTTTTTTATTTATAATAATAAATATTAGAGAGAAGAATTTTGTTACCATTGGATGCGTCAGCGTTTGATCATATGATGGCGGAGGTGGTCCTTGTGCTGCGTATAGCTGCGGCTGATTTGGAAAGACACCATACGGAGCGGCGCCTGCGACTGAAATACAGAGTTACGATTATACAATCGATTAATGGAGATACGGTGGGAATTCTTGACCCAATTTGCCCACGACTTATTAAGATCGTCTCAATGAATCTATTATTCGGAAAATCGGAAAGGAACGGTCTTATTCCGTTCTTCTAATAGTATCCATTATAATAATATTTTCTTATAAACATGAATAAAGAATCAGTGATTTCTTAAAACTATACAAAAATGTAATAATAATATTAACATTAAAATGTATAATTGTAACATTATTATGTTTGTGTTATATTGTTATAACATTGTGTGTAATGTTTTATGTCATTGTATCTACGTGTACATGTTGTAATGTTTTAAGTTACCCTGCGTTTGTGATTCTGATGTTGTTGAGCTAGAGTGTGGCTCTGAAAATGATGGATCGGTATTCTGATTTTCGTAATATTCTGCTTGATTAACGACATGAGGATATGTTAGTGACGACGAATGCGATGTTGTATCTTCAATATAATGATACTGTGGTATCGTGTAGTATTGTTGGTTTAATGTTGATAAGTCGTCGTGATATTGCTCTGGTGGTGATATGTAATCTTGATAATGTTGCTGATGTTGTTGTTGTTGTTGTTGCTGCTGCTGCTCTGTTTCTACCATGTTAGTACAATATGGTTCTGACGTTTCCAACTCGATAGGAGGTGGCTGTGACGTCACGATATTATGTTGTTGCTCTGTTTCTGCCATGTTAGTATAATATGGTTCTGATTTTTCCAACTCGATCGGAGGTTGCTGTGACATCACGTTGTCATATTGTTGCTCTGATATTGTCATATTGCTACAGAGTTCCTCAAGCGACGCGATAGAGGTCAAACTTGCAGGCGACGGTGCCATCTTGCAATACAGATCTCGCGATACGGCCTTGTGGTATTGCTTTATTGTTATGTCATCATAAAAGGGTACAATTTCTTCATGCTGCTGTTGCCTTCCACCATTGTTGTGCTGTTCTCTTCCTCCATTGTTGTGCTGTTCTCTTCCCCCATTGTTTTGCATTTGTCTTTTGTTATTGTACCTTTGTGGCTTCCTGTAATTGTTATAGTGTTGCGGTCCCCCATAGCCTTCTTGATAAGCATAACTCGATGCATTATAATACTGTTGCGATGTGTTTACGTTGACGTTATATCCTAGTATAAGTGTAAATATGTTGTTATGCGAATGTTAGTGTACTATTAAGTCGTTAGTACCTCATACAAATCCTGTTCACCAACGTTGGACATCCTAACACTAACTCTTCGATATCAAACACATATTGCTAAAACATTGTTGCACATTGTAAAAATACATGTTTAGACGCATACAAGGTGACAAAAGGGTTGTTTCGTGAAAGAATTGCTGAACACAGACTGACACTTACCACCATAGGTTGCTGGCTGGGCTGGAGCTGGAACAAAACCAGCTGGTGGGTGAGGTGCCACCGGATACGCTGGAACAACAAGCAATCGGTATTGAAGGCCCGTCATCGGCTATGATTGTTCAGGATTGGGCTAAAGCCAACGGTACGTTGTACCACCGCCAAGAAAAGAGGACAGGCAGACAGGCGCTCGAGGATCGCTTCTAAATCGCACGTACGAACGCAAACAATGGAAAAATAAGATTTCCTCTTCGAGAGAAAATTTAACGAAGACACTGTAATGTCTTTCAGAGGCACGCAATCGACCTTTGATCGCCTGTCCACGCCTCGCCTTCGACTCTAGAAGTGGTACTCCCACACCCAAGTATATTTTACACATGACATACACCGTTTTTTTTCTTTTTTCTCTTTTTTTTTCCAAAAAATCAAGATACTATTCAAAGCTCAAACAATTGTTAGTCACTAAGTAATGGTGGAGAGAATATAACCGAAAAAAGAAAACAGTATCAACGGCCCTCCTGTCGTATTTCCGAATTTTTTTGATCGTTGCCAATTGATATTTTGATTTTGATCGATTTACGACAAGCCAGGCGTTTTTTTGAAAAATGGAAACATCTACTCTTCTCTTTCGAAGATCCACGTTGATTCGATATTTTTGTCTACTTTGCGAAATATTATTCAAATTTCTTAACGGTGGATCTTCGAGAACAGCTCAGTGTTTTGAACGTGTTTCATTTGAGAATGAAAGTTTTTTTTATTTTGAAATTGTGGAAATGATGCGAATGAAAAACGCAAGAGTGATTCGAAATTCGATGAGTCAAATTAAATACTATTTCATAGCTAACGGTGAAAATTGAAATGTACATCTTTTGTAAAAAATTTAGATTGCAAAAAATGATCAAAAACTACTCGTCAACAAAAAGCAATTTCGCTACTAAATTTCAAAAAATTTTTTATGAATTCTTCGTCCATTCTCAAATGTAACCTCTCAAAATCGTCCTACATTCAAATCTAAAACTAAGATATAATATGAAACCGATCTCAAAGCAAATAGCGTTACACAATCAAGGTGAAAGCCGTATACATTCGTCTAATTAACCGAATTTGAGAAATGTGAAGTTCATTCGACAAAATCATCGCTAACTGAGAGAAAAAAATTCAATTTACGTTGAATAAAAAAACCTGCAATCTCAAATTCGGTAGCGTGAAATAAAAATCAGTAACGATAATAAACAAAGCCTGAAAATAAAGCCAGTTAAAGGAAAAAAAAGAATTACGAATGTTCGAAGAGTGATATAAAAGAAAAGCCCAATATATAAAAAAGGATCGATTTAGGTGAAAAAAAAAAAAATGATTGGAAAAAACGCGTCGACGAAAATTCTAGTTTGGCATCGAAAATATCGATCGTTGTGTCGAAAACGTTAATCGGTAATTCTTGTTTCTGGGCGGTGAATGTGTAATTTATACAATGAGTACAGTGGTACGATGAGTATATATAAAATGTATATATATATATCAAGTTCCACACATTCAAAAAGTTGTGACAAGATTCAGCAAACCACAAATTCTGCAGATGTCCATAAATAAAAGTCAAACATGATTGAAAGTTTTTTATAATTGCCTAGTATATAAACATATACATGTAGATATACACGTACACGTATAGTATGTATACATGTATATGAAAAAAAAAAAATATAACTGGACGCTCTTCGATATCGCGACGCTTGCGAATAGGTTAAGAATCGATCTGTTGAACGATCGGCAACGTAGGAAGTACAGTTTATACCGAGAACGTCCAATTCGATTTTTAGTTAATCTATATTACTTGCGATGCGTGTGCCATTGCGATTAGCATACGCGAATGGTCTCGATCCTTCGACTGTACGAGTGGTATAAAGACAAATTATGTCGTGTCAAAGGACAGCCCGCGTATGATAGTAGCTCAAGCTCAGCAGCAGCAGTGGATGGACGTGTATTGTATTACTAACATAGACGTCAGCCCACACCAAATTGTCCATGATTTATTGAACGCTAGCCCGACGTTTCGTTCTCGTTTATTTATACGATATATACATATACATTTTTCTCCCCCTCTCATTTCTCTTTACGCATTACGATCGACTAGACAAATCCCGTGGTGATAGAGAAAAATCAAAGAATACGCAAGTGCGAGACGAGAAGAGACCAGCGAGAAGACGTATCGCGTCGAAAAAATCGATCGCAGTCGATTTTGATCTTTCCGGTCTCTCGTTCTCTGGGCAAATCTATATCGAGTGTAGAGAAACGCAAAAAGCTCGACTCCCACGTCGGGGCAGCTTTCAAATGTATCAGTTATCGAGTCAGTGCCACGGTGCAAACAATCATCGAATTCAGAAACAGTTTTTTACGTTTATGTATACACGCGTGTGCGCGCGATCTTTTCTGCGATCCGATTGGCGAGCTTTTCTAGGAATTTGTAAACTGTGAAGCGAAATTAACCTCAAAATTCTGTCGCACGGAGATCGCGCGCGAATGGGTATATACATATCCAATCAGATGTTATTATGACGAAACTGTAAAATCAAAAATGCCCTGCCCCTCTCGATACTCGTCCCACGAGCATGCCCGATCATTTTCGTTAATTTTCTACTCTAGCGAATTACGACATTTCACAGACAGAATGAACATCGATCGGAATGCTCTGATGGAACAATTCAACTTCCAAGGGTGACGATCGGTCGCGTTCGAAAAAATCGATCGACCGATCGTCAGTTAACTGAGGCTACCTTAAGATTAGAAATTATTGTTATAAATACTATTTGATTTAAGCTCACTATTAACAGTATACATGGTATGTCTGCCCAACGTGCACATGCAAATCACAATGCAGGAGAATTTCCCATTCATCTCAATTTTCTGTGAATGCTACAGGCGATAATACTCGTCGATTTTAAAATTTATTGTTGAGTTTTTCATGGCTCGTTTTGAAATGTATAGGAAAATCTGGTTCTGTCTATCATTTCTCCTTTCATGGTGAAAAGATAACACTACACCATTGCAAACTACCAAAGTTAATATGTCGATTCGTCCTACGATCCCTCTTTATTCGCTCGTATTTCAATTTTTTGTATCGAGAAAACTGAATTTTTGCATATCCACGTGCTAACATTTAATTTTATCATAGTTTCTCGTCATTACTTGCTAAACGTGTCTAAAATTTGATTCTAACTCACCTTAGAGGGAATCGAGACGAAAATTTAAAAAGAATTTCAGAAAATTTTCGAATATAACGAACATGCACATTCATATTTTACAACTATAACTGAAATAGCGAACGATTCCTTAGCGTTTTTCAATAAATTGAGATTTTAAAAATACGATAATAGAAAAACTGTTACATGAAAACAAAAAAGATTCGCTCGCTAACAGTGAATGAGTTTTTAATAATACATTCCAAGCATGCAGGACTAACTTGATAACACAAGAAAAATTTTGTACCTACATATTTCTATCGTATCTATTAATAATTGCAGATCAAATCTAAGTACAATGTAATGGTTTATAATCAATATTTTCACGGAAATATTAAATAGAAATTTTGAAAAATTTAGATTTGCTTGAAAAGTAGTACAATCAGAAAATAAATCATACTATATTGAGAGAATTTTCGTAAATTATTTTTAAACGAAAAAATATAATTACTTCATTATTGAAAAATATATTTTTCAAATTTTGATAGTCTGAATAAAAATTTTGAAAAAGTTTACAGATTGAATTGATTTTTTGTAATTATGATTTTTATACGATATTATGTTTGTAATATGTATCACGATGCAGAGTATTATAATTAAAGAGAAAAACTAAATCACTATAATAGATTGAAAGAAAGATTAAAATTTTAAATCACAGCCAATGGTAACCACAAGTTTTTTTTTGCAAATTTTAACATAATTCCATCTTGAATAAAAATTTATCTATAGCAAAAATTACATGTTTCAATTTCAAATCTTACTTTAATATAATTTCACCAAAACTTGTAGTTTAAGCAGAAAGCAACATGCGCTATTGTTAAAAGTGAGCTACCAACTTTCTATCGAGTACAGTTATCAGAAAATACGCTGAGCTTAAATACAGCATTCATAATTGTCTCAGTGACCTATTCTGAAATTACCAGTGATATAAATTATTCGTTTAAATTTCAAATAATATAAAATCAATATTACTTTTCATTTTTTAAAAATAAACAGTAAAACTGTTACAGAGATAAAATATTTTTTTATACTTTAGTTTTGTAAAGATATTTCATTGATTTAGGTCAAAGAGTATATAAAATGAGAAACAAAGAGTAACAAATTAAGCAATCAGCCAATACCACGGTCTCAGTACGAAATAATATTACACCCATATCAATATATTACGTTAATATTGATCTGGATATATAGCAGCTGGCATATATCAATTCAAAAAGTCATTTAAGAATTTAAGCAATTTTCCATTAGAATCAAGTATTATTGTAAATTCATTTATCGATATTATAATTTTTCATTGATTAATTATTCAAAATTTACTCTTTGAATATAATCATGCACAGTGTATCTATATCTTTATAATATAATTAATTGCTCATACGTGCATGTATTGACGTATACGTAATTTATAAGTGCTTGATGCATTACAGATACGTCATTTACATATACGCATGTATACATATGTTGGTAATAAACACGTAGTGAGTAAGGTAATATATAGAGTAAGGTGAGGTTAGATACGTGGCTTAGGCTGCGCAAACGCCGGTCTCCGAAGCTCCACCTACTGACTGGGATCAAATCGTCTTTGTAATGGTCCGCTGCAAACATATTGACAGCCAGAACTGTAGGCACTATCCTTCGCTTCATTGATTATAACACCGTGGTAATATCGATGCAGATTTGCAGCATATCCTCTTATTACAGCATGGTTTAGAATACCATATTACTTAAAAGCTAACTTTTATATATCCTTAATTCTACGTTCCACTTTATACCTGATATTTTAGCATAATATGATGAATAAACTATGAAAAAGTCTATTTCAGTTACATTTCGAAGTATAACCCTCAATATATATATATTATAGATGTAGCATGAAGCTACATTTGGTTCATAATTAACTCCAATCTTTGATTCTCTGTCAACTATAGGATATTAGTATACTTTTTAGGGAGATTATGTCAGAGTTGCGCCAAAATTGAATATTATATATTAATAATATAATTGAATTTCAATATTTATTTGTTTTGAATTTAAATTTTATATATTCATTTTTGATTTTTGTTATTCATAAAAAAAGCCTATTTTATTAATGTATTGGTAAAAATTGACTTTTAATGATAATTTCTAATTATCAATATTAAAAATGCATTTGTATATATTGATTAACATAAATATTCATTCTGAATATCTCATAACTATTAATTTTCTATTATTTATTTTAAGCTATATATAAGTATGAAAAATTTCTGTAGGTGATAATGCATTAAATGGCTCCAAAAATTTCCTTCCTCAAAGAAAGCTTGTTTACAATTTTTCCGAAAAATAACTTTAATTGTATTGATTTTATTGCGTCGAATACTATTATATTAGGATTTTTAAAATTATTACAAATTTTTTGAACATGAATTTTTAGAATGTATAAAAAATAATTTATTTTATTGCATGAAAAATTATTTATATTTAATTTTTACGAATAATTATATTTTATATGAAAAGAAATTGACTAATAACTTTCATTCATTCGCAAGCGATTTTCTGAAAAGCGAACGTAATTTGCGAATATGTATACACATATACGTCAAGCGTAGCTTTATGTACGATTTTTCATTTCAATAACAAATATTATTTTATTGAAATCCAAATTTTAAATAAACCAAAAGATTATTACACTATTTAATTACAAGTTTTTGCAATTCGCGTAATAATATACGTGTGTTTTTGCAAAAAATAAAATTTGGAACATACTCTGGAGGCCATTTTGTACTTTCCACGCAGAATGCGGTATTGATTTATCTGTCAACTAACGCGAGCGCAAATTTTTTCATTTCGTTTTCTTCTTTTAACAAAAGTCGAAGAAAGATCAATGGAATGCATAATTTGTTCACCGCATTATCATTGTTACGCAGCGACATCACTGACATTAATCAAATACTCTCCCTCGATTTAATAAACTTAACAAGTGACAAGTAGTATACGCGCCATAAGAAACACAAAAATTGTATCCCGTTTTGAATAAACACATATCACTAAATAACGTACTGCGCGTATTCATTGCGTATAGTTACCTTTCTTGTCGGTCATTATTGCTTTATTTTTTTTAAACGTTCACACGATATAGCTTTTGCGTTAACAATTACTTTTAATTCTAATTAATATGTTCACCGAGTTTTCAGTTTCAACACTGAAGAGACAGGAATGGCTTATGACACTTGACAGACACTAGCGCCCTTTTATCGAGCGTGTGCGTACTCCGCGAAGTCCGAGAGTCGAATCCAGAGTCCTCTCGGTCCGGACTTCCGATTGGTCGGTGTAATCACAGCAATCATCCAATCATATATTCGCCCGTCTACAAATGGACGAATTGTGGAATAGCTATGATAAGATGAATTTCTTGATTCGTTACTTATTGATATCAATGTGTATTAATAAAAATAACAAATAATTGAAAAATTATGTCGTCAGATATTTTTTACTAATTATAAGTTGAACTATCTCCTGTATGAATATGATATTTGTTTATGCGATAACACATTTATTCAATTATGTTCTATCTTTGGTGAAGATGATCAGCTGTAGATGAAATTCAGTAGATCTCGCTTAGTTAGAATGGATCATAGCTTTTAATTCGTGGTTTTAAAAACGAATTTGAATAAAAAAAAATAAATAAATAAATAAATAGTCTATAACTATTGAAGAAGCAGAATAAAAATGAGTAGAATGATTTATAATACAATACTCAGAACTCACTCTTTAAGAATTTTTAATAATAGTGTAAGTTTACATTATTTACATTAAACAAATCATGTGACCAAAAATGGTTATCAAGAATAATTTATTATTATTAATTAAGTATTGAGTATGAATTTTCTTAATAACAAGTAATAATTTATCATTTTTAATTTCAAATGTCTTGTGATTTATAGGTTATGAGGTTTTGCTCAAAACCAGAACCTAAAGTTCCAGTAAATCCACTCAAAGATGTTTATTCAGCTAACACCCAAGAAAATGGAATAATATATGATAAAAAGCCTTTCAGACTTTTCTGCGAAAGTGGTAAAACTTATAATTGGTGTTTGTGTGGATATAGCAAAACGCAACCATTATGTGATGGAACTCATAGGAACATACATTTGAAAATCAAACAGAAACCAATACGTTTTACTGTTGAAGAATCGAAAGAGTATTGGTTATGTAATTGCAAACAAACATCTAATAGACCATTTTGTGATGGTACACATAAAAATTCAGAGATACAACAAAAAATAAAATGATCTATTCTAATGCTATTATTATCAATTTTTTTAAACAAACTGTTTTTGTAAATAGATTTTATCATTAATATAATTTAATTTTCATCTGAAATCTATTTGATTATTCTCCCTTCCAGTCTGTTTCATTATTTTGAAAAATATGGTCAATATATAATTCTCTTGAGTCAGAAATTATGATAGTAAAATATTTAAATAAGGCGCCATTAAATTTACGTTAATAATATTTAATAATGAATTTAATATTTTTAAAGTGTCATGAAAAGAGTAGAAAAAAATTTTCTTCTAGATTTTCGCAATTAGACAAATTATTTCAAAACAATTTGAACTGATAATTCAAAATTTTTAATAAATTTTTTGTGCGCACTTGACCTAAGACACTCTGAGCAATAGGTTTATGATGGTCGAATTTCGAAATTAACGGTTTAGGAACCGGGACTTGTCATTCGCAAACTTTTTTGACACATTCAAATGTCATACAAATCAAAACGAAAATATTATAAGAAATCTATTTAGCTAATATCTTTTTAAATATGCAGTGGAGGAATACACTCGCCAATTCTACTTCAAATAATTCACATCATGATGACAACAAATATTTTTTAACCTCGCCCTATCTGTGATTTCTATTATGCATAACCTACATACATGTAGCACAATAATACATCATGAGTCAATTTCGGCAAATTTTAGACGTTTGGTCTTGTAATTTATTATTTCGATAAATCAGAATTTAATTATTAGAGATTTTTAACGTTTCAAGCAATATGACAGGGCTAGTAGTATTTTGCATTTGTTGTTTCGTTTTGTACTGTATTTTTACATGGTAAGTATTTAGGTTAATAATTTTTAAAAATTAGTCTTGCATAACAATTTTTATTTTGCAGGGTAATCCCAAGAGTAATAGCATGGTTGGTAAAGAGACATTATAAAATTTATTTACGAGTGGGACACATTTCATTACCATATTTTATTTTCCGTGATGTCAATGTCTCAAAAAATGGATTTACTCTGGTACAATAAACAGTTTGTCATAATAATATTATAGTAAAACTCATTATTCTTTTTATTAATATTTCAGCAAGTTGATGAGATCAGTGTTCGGAGTAGCTTATTCAGCAGTGACGTAGCTAAATTACTTGCAGTTGTCATGAAAGATGTTAGAATTAATAAAGATGTTCCTGTGGGCCAAATAAAAAGATCTAATAAGCAATTAGATTTTCGAAATAACAAAATACCTCCGATAATTATTACAGTAGTTCAGGTATGTTCAAAATAAAAATAAACATTATGTTATATTGATTTTATTTTAATGAAATTTCAGTTCATGGCTGTACATGTTGAAAATCTGAGTTTTCTCGCTCTTGGCAATGGGTGGCTAGCAAATGGAAGCGCGGAATCTCTTAATTTAGATGGGAGTGTGGTACATGGGGCAAGAACTTTATTAGCATCTGCAGCAGTTACTGGAGGTGCTATGAAGTTATTACGCCATGCCTCCGATGCCTGCCTTTCGCACATTACTTTTGCTGGTACAATTGAAGCCACCCTTAAAGCTCAAGGAGAATTTTCGCTTGAGGTATTTACAAAGTTTTTAACATACAATAATTAAGCAAGGTAATTAATTATTTTGAAATGACTTTCAATCAGAGACATAAAAAAATGATGAGAATAACAACTATGATTAGCATAGTATAAAATCTTAAAAGTATTAGTTGCTCTAAATATTAGATATTCATATTTAATATATCAAAGGAAAAAGTTCGATTTTACACTTATTAACATGGATTGATAATGGAATCAAGCCGGATCTGATTTATAGAAATTGTATATTGGAGTGACGCAAGTGGAAGGCTCTGGTGGGTCAGGACTCATAAAATTCCTCAGAGACAGGAGATCATCTCCCAACTTGGATTCTCCCAATATCGATAACGCAACATCTAATGAGTTTCTCGCTCGATTTTCACCAGTATTACCAAAAGTATTTATCATTCATAAAATTCATTGGTATTATCAAACACCTTTAATTTACTTATTTTATCATTTATTAAGGATTTGATGCTGAAATTCGGTAATTCTTCAATAATCGCTGGTAGAGAAGACGGAAATTTAAATGGATTAGAAAGCTCCATGAAAGGATTACAAATTAATGCTAAATTTCAACCTGATACATCTTTGTTGAACCTTACTTTAAATTTAGACACTCTGTGTGTCAAAGGGAAATTACCAGTATTGAGTATACGCTCCTTACTCATTGAAATGAAGGTAAGTATTATAAATTTGGCAAAAAATATATATCAGTACCAACATTATAAATCTTACAGATGGAGCAAGAAATTTTAAATATTGGTATGCAAGTTAATAGCTTATCAATGATATACGATCATAACGATTGGGAATCAATTCTGCAAGCTTCCGAGCATGAAATTTCACAGCCAGTAGTGAATGTTTCTTTGAAACAACAACTACCTTGGTTCGAAATTCAAGCTACAACAGAGTTTTACGATGCGTCGTTAGTAATGAAGTTACCCGATGTTCAGGAGGCATCGTGCGGTGTAGCGCATATGAAATTTTCGCAAAATAAATTAGCCAGTAAGGATGAAAATGTGCCAATCAATATTATTATCACGTGGTCATATTATTTACGCAAAATAATTTTTTAGGAAGAGCAGATTCGTGGGATACAGAATTGATAATCGAATCACTGTACTGTACGCTCGATGGAACAAACACAAATATTAGTGATACTTCTCATCAATGGGGTAGTCCTCTATCAGTCGGCGTACTGTTAGCTACAACGTGCAATAGTGCTCTGGGCATTGCTGTGGATGCCTTGAGAGTCGAATGGAGTTTGAAATTTGCAAGATTTCTCGAACAAGCATATAAATGTTATAAAAAATTTAGAAAATCTGATTCTAAAGGATTACAAAACAAAACCAAAAATATTACACAGCTAAACTTGAAAGTCACAAACTGCAATCTATTTTTTATTGCTGAAAATGAATTGTCTGTGATGATGCGGTTAGATACGGCAAGTATAGAACATAATGATCAAAGATTTGTCTGTGTTGCCGAAGGAGTAAGTGCTATAACTCTTAACAAAAATGAACCAATTATTTGTCAACACGCACAAGATCTAACTCATCCATTTTTTGCCGTAAGAAAGTACAAATGTGCTGTTGGAGTGAATACTATTAATATTAGTCTCGACGGTTCTAGTTTAGCCTGGAGTCCAAATTTACATCTCCGATTGTTACAATTATGGAAAGAATCTCAAGATTTTAGATCAATGGTATTTATTAAATCGAACAGTATTAAAGGTAATTAACTACTGCCTCGAACGAATAAATTTTTATTATTCTGAAAATTATTTATGAATTTACAGAAACGAGTGAGAATAATCGAACTATCGATGTATTAGCTACTGGTGGAGTAACGGTATCAATAGATATTTCACCAAGGCATTTTTTGGAGTTATCTTCGGATCAATTAAGATGGTCACAAGGCGAATGGCGATTGAATTATCTTCGTGCAGCGTTGGACATGGCGGATATAATTGTGATAGAAGGTTTCGAACTTGTTAAAGTTACCAGTAATGAAGATGTATTACTAGAAAGACAAAACAACGATGGATTCAAGATGGCATGGAATGAAACATGGGCTGTCAATATTGAAACAGCCAAAGCTTGCTTTCCTTACGAACATCAGTTTACGGAAGCTATTCAAAATGAACTACTAAGTATAAAAAAATGGTTGAAAGAAATTCACGCTGATCGTTCAAATAAGCCTGCTCCGTTACCTTGTGATTTGATAATAAAGGTAAAATAATTTCATGTGCAATTTTTCATTCGATAAATCTCAAATTCCTATTTTACAGATAAAAGAGTGGATTTTCGAAGTGAGCGACGATCCGTTTGAAGTGCGTTTAAGAGACAATTATGAACTTCTGGAAGACGAATATAAAGAGAGCTTGAAACGTCAAGCCATGTTAGACGCTAAAGTTCAAGAATTGTGCCGAACGCATTTATTGCTACCTCAGGGTAAAGTAGAAGAATTGTACGCTAGTTTGAATAAAAAGAACGCTGAAATTTACGTACAAAGATGGAAGCAAATGCAACGCGCTGGTCCAGCTCGAACGCGATTATTCGCGTGGACGATGCTCGACCTGGAGATCCTTGCACTGGCTGATCCTTCCATAAACGGTACAAAAAATGCTACAAAAGCTCTACGCGAAATGGACCCAGAAACGCCATGGCCAGAAGATGGTCTCGAATTCAACACACTCTGGGTTCGTGGAATCTCTGTTAAGTGTCTCGAGTGGAAACTCCAACTACGCGATTTTCCTCAACCGTTGCTTCTGGTTGAAAATTTGAGCATATGGGGAAGATTGGCTGGAGCGGAAGCTCTAGCACCACCCAGAGCAAGAAGAACGGTACGAATAGAAGTAGGAAGCCCGTGGGAAGATATCGTTGTAGAACGTGGTATGACGTCCCTCAAATACTACCACGATTTGAACTGGGACATAGATAAATTCAGGTACGCCTTTGGCCCTTGCTGGGAACCTGTGATAGCACAGTGTAATCTTAGCTTTGAAAAAATAATTCACCCATCGAGGGACCCGAGCCCTCCTCTGCCTTTTTGGGACAAAATGCGACTGGCTTTGCACGGTAGATTGACGCTGTGCGTGAAACAATTGACCGTCTTGCTTCATGGATCTTTGGATCCTTACAATACAACTGAAGAGATGGAATTAACTTGGACCGGATTGGAGCTCGATTGGACGCAAGGCAAGATAATCATAAAGGGTGACCTGGACGTTTACGTGAGAACAGCGAGTAAATACGATGACTGTCGGTTACTCCACTTGCCGAACGTTCGGTTGAGTATGAAACTAGTCTGGGTATGCCTGGGGGATCCTCGCGATCATCACGCAGCTATACCGTGCGCTCCAGACCGACTCCCTGAATATTCCAGTAATCAGGAACACGACTCATTCAGGGCTTTCCGTTCGCAAAATATAAACGTGAGTTTATCGCTGGAAACGAAACCAACTGGTTCTCCAACGCAGGTCAGCGCCCCGACTGCATTACTCTATGGCAGCACTCTGCGATGGTTCGAGAATTTGAAATTCATCTTGTCAGGAGCCACACGGCCCACCAGGAAAGGCCCGTTGTTCAAAAACATCAGACCGCGCAAGAAACAACTTAGCAGGCACTACCGCAAGGTCAGACTAACTCTGGCCTTTCATCGTTTCCACGTAAATTACTGGATGTCGTTCGCCATGCAGCGTGGATTCGAAGTGACGGGAGGTAGAGTAGCGTGCAGCTCCGAGCACAATTTGGCTCTGCATCCGATCGACGATGGCCTCATTCACCGGCCGAGAGCGGAATGGTCTGTCGTTTACATGAATTGCGAGCTCAGCGATGCAGAGATCTGGTTTGTTTTTGTTTGTACACTGAGAAAAAAATGTTGAACCAACATTTTCAACATTTAATCAACACGTTCAACATTATTTTTTGTACCTATTTTTCAATTGTTTAACGTGTGTCCTATGCATTCAAACATGCAAATGTTTAATTTTGTTGTTTAATGTTGTTATAACATTGTTTTCTGTACCTATTTTTTATTTTGTTTTTCAATTGTTTAACATGTACCCTATTTAACAGGTTGAAAAGCGCACTCCAGGAGGAGGAAGAGAGTGCATCTCTGAGGCAGCCAGTGGAAAAATGCTACTGTCTCAGCGTGGCGAGAGTGAGCTATGGAAGAGAAGCCATGTTGGCCGGGATAAGCGTCGACACACCGACTCATCGGTTGGTCGTGCACGACTTGAAAGGTGCCTGGACGAAAACCAACCGAGACGTAGCTTTTGCTTTGTTTGACTCGCTCATAAAAACTCAGCAGCTCAAGAAGAACCTATCAACAGCTGCTCTCAAAGGATTCCATCGGGAGAGCAACGCGCTGTTCAAGAACAGGACGAGATCGGCCGAGACGACGTCGACAATCACGACGCAGACGACTCCATCCAGTGTTGCTAAACCACAACAAGGCGAAGCTGCTGGGATGCTTCAGAGACTGATCGCTGAAGCTGCCAACAAGCCTGTAGCCTTCAGCGACGACCTGTCTGTACAAACCAGAGGTCAACAATTGAGAGGCTTGGCAGCTTGTCACCCGGACGACGTTCTGCACAAAAATTGGCTGATCGCACTTGTCAACAGTCAAGTCCTCTTGAAAGGCATCGAGACACGTGGGTATGTCATTCTGTCCGCTGCGAAGGCCGAGATCCTCCAAAGGATTCATCGGCCGGTTTGGAAAGAGAGGACTCTAGCTTCGAAGACAACCTGGGTAGGATCGTTGGAGTGCATGCAATACTACGCGACCGTGAGCGCCAACATCGACGACAATATAGACGACAACATAATGTGGCTGACCATCGACAACATACAGGAGAAGGACTCTACTGTGATAGCTGGGTTACCAGACGTCCCGGCCCTCGTGGGGTCGGGCCAGAGCGTAGGGGGCGTCGTCAGCCAGACCGTTGGAGGTGGTGGAGGACCGCAGCATCAGCTGCAGCGTATAGTTTCCAGGTGCAAGTGCGAGTTCTTCTACGTGGGCTACGGTCAGGCATCGGACATGGGCTCCGGCACCGAGGTACCCCCACCACCTCGCGAGGAAGTCAGCCCTTGGGAGAGAAAAGATCTGTCCGCGGCCGACGCTTTCACCCTGATGCACCACGATCTCGATGTTTGCACCAATTCGTTGCAATACGCGATGATTTTGGACATTGTTAACAATTTGCTATTGTACGTCGAGCCGAGAAGGAAGGAAGCCTCCGAGAGGCTACAGAGGATGAGGTTTCAATTGCAACTCCACTCCGTCGAGGATCAGAGACGACCGATTCAGCAGCTGCAGAATACCGTCCGTGCTTTGGTAGCAAAACTAAGGAGATTGGAACGTGAAACTTATCTCGTGCAGAAGGCGCTGGCCGACGAGTCTAGTCCCGAATTGCTAACAGAGATGGAGAGATTGGAAGCTAGAGTGTTCGAGTGCAAGGAGCAGCTAAGCGCCAAGGCGGAAGAGCTCGATGTCATGTTGAGTTGTTACAAGGAAACCTCGGCACCGACCGCGGCATCGACTACTCTGAAGGACAAGCCAGCTGCTGTGGCGAGGGTCGCTGAAATTTGTTTCAAACACGCCCAGTGGAGACTCACCGACGCGGATGGTCAACTCGGTATCGCCGATTTGATTTTGACCAATTTCTTGTACACTAAAACAAGCAAAACAGATGACTCTGTCGAGCACTTGTTAGAGTTGGGCTATGTGAGGATGACAAATTTGTTGCCAAACCAAATATATACAGAAGTTTTGACACCCACCGAACTGCAAAGCAACATGCCTGTGGACAGGCAGAGAGCGCTCAGAGTATTTTGTAGAGAGAAAGCTCCAGTCGCTGGTATTTCTGTGAAAGAGCATTTTGAGATAAATGTTGTTCCGTTGACAATAGGTAGGTGTATACTCAAAGATTATTAACGGCCGATGCAATCTTTATGTATTTTATTATTTCAGGTCTAACGAAAAAATTCTTCAACACAATGTTGAAATTCTGTTTCCCTGAAAGAGATCCAGAAGGTATCGAAGAACCTCCTGCTCCTCAACGTGATTCTTCTTTCTATGTTCCAATTGAACGCCGTGATGACGTTGAAAAAATGAAAGAAAGAGCAGACAAGAATAAATTATTCATCTATATAAAAATTCCAGAAGTTCCCGTTCGTGTATCTTATAAGGTATAACTAAAGTATTACTATTTTTTGAAAGTGATATAATATGCATACTATCTTAAAATTGCAGGGAAATAAAGAGAAAAATTTGGAAGATGTTAGAGATTTTGCTCTTGTGATACCAACTTTAGAATATCATAATGTAACATGGACTTGGCTCGATCTTCTACTAGCTATGAAGAGCGATTCCAGGAGAGTTATTTTAAGTCAAGCTATTAAACAAAAATTACAAATCAAACCAAGAGGACCTCAAGAAGAAACAACTCCGCAAGAAGAAGACAAAGCTCGTCTTCTGTTAGGTGCTAGGCATCTTCCTGGTGATGCAAAGAAAAAAAGTGTATTTAAATTTAAATAAAATTAATGCTATTTTTGTGTAAAATTTCTTCTAATTATGAATTGTAAATAACCGAATAATAAAGAATTAAAATAAATATTAAATTTGTTTTTATTTGTGCTTTTTTGTGAATGATAATATTATATATAATTATATGTACAGTCAATATATCTTAAATATTCCATTAGCAGCATTGTATCTTACAGAAAAAAAATCATATGCATATATCATTTTTATATACATTCAGAGTACAAAGAAACGTAAGATTAAAGAGTTATCAATGGTGCCTCTGCACTTTTTTTTGCGTGTCTCCACTCATTAAGATCTGCTAAAATTCTTCTTCCATAAGCTGTATGTAATTCTCTAAATGTTATTTTAGTTCGTGGAACATTTTCTGTTCTTCCAGGAGCAGATCGAACGCTTTGAGAACGATGATGCGATTCTGGTCTATTAAAAGGATTATGGCGTTGTCTAGGTGGAGCTTTAGGAGATTGTACAGGTGGTGTTTCTACAGTTTCTTCTTCAGCTGCATCTAGTTGCCTTTGCAATTCTGTTACCATTAATTTCATGTAATCGTAACTGGCGCATGCCAGAGCCTTCATCCACTGTTCCATTGATTCCTGTTATTTATAAGAAAATGTGTCAACATTAAAATCAATACTATACGTCTGTAATTCTGTACCTGTGATTCAGCTGCCAATGCGTAACTTCTGTTATTTGGGCCATGAAATACTATTTTAAATCCAAACTGCTCTTCATCTTCGGCTAATTCAATAGTGCAGCCTTCGAGAACGATCATTCCAACAGGTTCTTTGTCACCGCGACGGTCGAAATAAAAGAGAATGTTTCCTTTCAAAACAAACCATCTCCTTTGATAACCACGGTTAACCTCCCCGCGTTTATTTAACCAGCCTTCGCGATCTACAGGTGTAGCCGATGTAGCGAACGCTACCATATTTTTCTCGTTAATTTTCATTGCATTAATACAATAATTCGCTTTAATTTCGACAAATTCTTTCTGTTTAATGCTATGACACACCGAAAACTGAACCTGTCAAACACTACATCAGATAACGCTAGGTATAATCACATACCATGATAAAACTGTTTGCAAAAATGATTGTCAAATATTGGAAAATGTTTCAATAAACTAAAATTTTTACTTCTGTTAAAAATCAGATGCGCTAAGAATTAAAAATTTTTATAATTGTTTTTTAGGAAAATGGTAAAATGCGTAAACTGAGGTTATATTTTTTTCTGTTTTTAAACAGATCAATATGAGTATTATTTATGGAACTTCATGAAAATTCTGTTCTAATTAAGGAAAAAAAATTATTCATAATTCATCATTCAAAATTTTTAAATGAAATAAAAGAAGTAATTTTTTTACTTTTAATCAAAATTTTTTCGTAATGAAAAAAAAATTAGTTCTTAACTGACTAGTGATTGATAAAAGAAAAGCCAAAATGGCAGCAAAGTTTTAGTATTTAACTTTTGTCTATCTCGAGTGTAAGAAGTGATTTTTGTCAATTGTAAAACACATTAATAAGAATGGGGAAAGGATTTAATAATTATATGTGTAAAAAATTCTTCCATCCAGCTTCGAGAGATAATTTGAAGCGAGTATGTTATAGAAAGTGACTTTATGGATAAAAAGTTCTTAAATATTATTTTTTCTCAAATATCATTGATATTTATATGTATTTTAGGTATGGATGGCAGAACAGCAGGCAGAGGCCTATAAGAAGAAGCAAGAAGAACTTCGTGTTCAATATGAAAAGGAGCAAGATTTACACAATAATAAGTATGTACGAGTTATTTAGATTTGATATCATGAATGTAAATAACTAATAATATAACAAATCGTTCTTACAGAGCATTATTGAGCAAAGAAAGCAAAGACAAGCTTAGTGTTAATTTTATGTATGAACCTCCACCTGGTGCAAAAAAAGAAAGAGAGAAGGAAGATAACGAACCAGAATATAAATTTGAATGGCAACGTAAATATAATGCACCAAGAGAAAGTTACTGTAAGGGTGATAGCGAAATTCGTGATCAACCTTTTGGTATTCAAGTGAGAAATGTACGCTGTATAAAGTGTCATAAATGGGGTCACATAAACACAGGTTAATAATTATTTTTATTTAAAAATGATTAAATTGTTATTTAAAAACTTAAATGAAAGTCTAACTTAAATGAAATATTGTTATAGATAAAGAATGTCCACTATACAGTCAAGCTATGAGTGTGGTTATGGCAAGTAATGCTACTACCCCAGCTGTTGAAACACCAGATGCATTAACTTTGGTACAACAGATGAGAGAAGATGGTTTAGCACTTAAAAAGTAAATTTTTACTTACCACATTTATTACATCATGTTATTTAATCATAGGTGAAACTATTGTTTTATTTACTATCATAATTTTCTTGTGTTAAGATCTGCTTTAAATGCACAACAACATCTAAGAGTACCTGAGCACGAACACTTGATGGTTTCAGAGGATGAAGAACAATCTGAAGTCACATTTCTTAAAACTTTGTCGAAAAAGGAAAAGAAAAAACTATTAAAGTCAGTATACTATTTTTTAATTCACCTATCTACCTTTAGAGGTTAAAGTAACTCCATTTATTATATCATTTACAGGAAACTTCAAAAATTGGAATCAAAAAACAGAAAAATTAGGAAGAAGAAGATGAAAAAGAGTTCCAAAAATAGTAACAGCAACCGTCACAAAAAAGAACGAAAAAGTGATAGCAGTAGCAGTAGTGATAGCAGCAGCAGCAACAGCAGCAGTAGCAGTAGCAGTGATAACAGTAGTTCGGATGACAGTTCTTCGGATGAAGAAAAAAGTAGAAGGAAACATAAAAAGAATGATAAGAGTAAATCTAAATCTCATAAGGAAGTCAAATCTCATCATAAACGACACAAAGATTCTACAAGTAGAACGGAAAAAGAAAATACTAAACATAAAAATAATGACAATCATCACAATAGAAAAAAACGATCTAATAATGACGAAGATGATAGAGAGTGTCATAAGAGAAAGAAACGTTCCCGAGATTGATTCAATTTATGATTTTCATGCCGTGTTTATATTACAATGTTATGTAAATAAATCTTTTAGACATCAAGAAGAAAATCTGTAATTCAGTAATAGTTGCATTTAAATATGTTATTATTTATTATGCAGTTTCTGTTAATAATTATTATATACTATTTTATTATTCTTTATTTATAATCTAAATATAATGTGATGTACATTTTAGTATACTAAAATAAATTTTAAAAAATTTAACAATTGTATTGCTCCGTTTTCTAATGAATGATAATAGCTGTGATGAATGACTCACTGTTTTTAAATATCTTTGCTTGAAATTCATTTCAAAACATCACGAAATTTTAAAATGTATTTTACATATTTGTACATATCATAAAATTCACAAAACAATCAATAATTTTAAGGCATTAACAAATTATTACAGTGGGAAAATAAAATACAAAAATTATAATTTTGTTCGATTTAATTTTGAATAAAAATTTCACACAAATGGTTAATCAAATAATGTTGTTTATATTCGGTTAAAAATATTTCAAACATACAGTAAATTTAAAGTTCTGTTTTTATCAACATTACTACAGTAAAATTAGCAAATTCTTATTTTCACACTTTTGTGAACTTGTCACGACATTTCATTATTATTAACGATAAAATCTTATTCAATAATATAGCATTTCATGTTTATTTAACAGATAGTACAAACCATTACGAATGGCTGTGAACACTTCGGCAGTCAGAAATAAGTTCAAATTTGCCTTTATATTGACTATGTATTCTACAACATTTTCATTATGACTCAAGACAAGGAATTCAATTGGCAGTTTTCAAAATATTGTAATATGATTCATTATGAGACCCTACTAGAATGCATGATATTTGTGTTCTTCCAGTTTTAAAAATTACATGCGCTTCTTATGATTCAATTTAGTATCATAGGAAAAAATTTTTAAACACAATTTATCAAAATTACCTATGTGCATTTATAAAGCTGCACTATTAGTAGCAACCACGAATTAAAAATATCAAATTAGTTATACATGGAAATAATGTATACAGAATATTTGACATGAAGAAGTGGTTGCTTATACATCTTTCATCAGTGTAATTTATAACAATTTTTTTAGCATTATTGTATTGGAAAATGAGGCATTTTATACTTCTTACTTTTTAATGTTTCCTATTATAGAAAAAAATTTACTAAACACAGAGAATAAAATTTTTTATAAATTCTAATATTAGATCGAAATTTTTATTTTTTTAGTATATCAATTCAAATATTTTATATTCGATAATGATCGAAATTCAACTAAATATAAACTTGTATCGAAAAAAAATACGATAGATGATCTATCAATGCAATTTATTTGCTATACATCCTTCTAGATATTTTCTCAAATTATCCTGAGGCACATGAAGATGTATTATTAGTAGTATTATGTGATTATGATAAGATTATATTTTATAATCATTAATTTTCATATACCTTAATTATCAAATCATAATGGTAAAAAGAATAATAAATCTTCGTTAAGTAATTGCCTAGAAATAGTTTTTCAAACAAAAATGTTTGGTTTAGAGATTTCAATATTTGTACACACTGAATTATAATTAGTATAAATATACTAATTTTCAGAGACTCTTCTCATAAAAAACATAAAGAAATTTTATTATTGCAAATTATTCAAATCATTTTATCGTGGATTATCAATTATCATCATTGATCTGAATTAAATTGACTAAATATATATGCATTCATTATTAGAGAATAATGTGAAACTATTCGCATTTAAAAAATAATTTAAATTACTATGTCAAAGCTTTAGAGAATCAAATTCTCTATTGCGATTGCAATTTTGAACATTTACCACTACAATGTTGATTTGATTATACCCCTCCTAAATCCCGTGTGGATAGTGGACCATCATCCATCACATCGTCATCTACTGTAAGTGGTGAACTAAAATAGAAGTCATTGTTTTTAATCTAATCTTAACTGAATAATGTCTATGACTTTCATAGATTTTTTTAATATTCATAGCATTATGTAAGACGTATTATGTGAGACTTTCACCTGAACTGTTGAAAATGAGCACCTTCTAAGAAATCATGATGGCTCCCTGCTAAACTAGGATTTAGTAAGCCTCTACGTGGACTCCTAGCATTTACAACTCTAGGTTGTGAATACATTTCTTCTAATACACTAGGTGCAACATATGTGAATCCCTTCAATAACATAATATCCGGTTGTTATAAAACAATGTAATTTAGTGAAAAAAATAATTTAATTGAAAATATTATACTAACTTGAAATATCATGTTTGCAGATTCACTTAAATTACTTTCTACAGGAGAATCAACAGGAACAGTAGCAGTGAACTGTTCATCAAACTGCGAAGTATCATCTGCACTTTTCTAAAACCAAAGAAATATGAGTTAGATTACTCATAATAATAAACTGAAGATATAACTCACTAGTAATGGTTTGAAAGGAGGTTCCAGTTTTCGAGATATAACATCTTGCCAATTTATATGCTTAAAGAAATTATGAGTTATAATTTGTTCAGCATCTTCTGGACTTGATCCCAATCTTTGTATAACTTGTCTCTGAAATAATTCAAATAAAATTTATTCTCCAATGTTAAGCAGATGATACATTTAAATATATATTCTGCTCACTTTTAATAATTTTCGGATCAAATCCCTAGCATCAGTCGTTAAGTACTGTGGAAGATTCAATTTTCCTCTTAAAATTTTTTCTATCGTTTTTCTTCTATCTTCTCCAGTGAATGGGGGCTATATAGACATGAATAAATAAAATTATAGTTTGAAGCTATTGTCACGTCTAAATTCAATTATTAATTTAAATTACCATTCCAGTTAGCATATCATACATTAGGGCACCCAAACTCCACCAATCAACTGCTTTTCCATGTCCACTTCTTGTTAAAATTTCTGGTGCCCTGAAATATTTATCACAAAATTATAATTAAATGAAACATGTACACTAATTATTTATTAGAAATATGGAGTAATTTATTTTTACTTACATGTATTCTATAGTTCCACAAAATGTATGTGTAACTGTACCCTCCTGTATATGTTCTTTACACAGACCAAAATCTGTCAACTTAACATGACCTTCGCCATCTAACAGTATATTTTCTGGTTTCAGATCTCTAGAAAGTCAATTATTGTATGCAATAATTGTTCTTGAAAACTTGGTTATTTATATTATATACCTGTATATTATGCCTTGATTATGAAGATGTTGCAATGCTAATATAATCTCTGATAAATAGAAACTGTAAAAAATTACAAATTTTATGGCATATTGCAGAAAAGAAATTTAAAACAAGATAAAGTATTCTCTATCTTACCATGCTGTATCTTCTAAGAAAATTCCTTCACGATCTAAATATGTAAAAAGCTCTCCACCGCAAAGATATTCCAGAATCAAATATAATTTACCACCAGTTTGAAATGCATACATAAGATTAACTATGAATGGATGCTAAAACAAATTAAAAATACAGTTAGAAACTCAATTAGAATACATTGCGAAAATATGTATAAGTTCTCACCTTCACAGCTTCTAAAATATTTCTTTCTGCTTTAGTATGAGCTGTGTCTTTTTGATTTCGAATAATGGATGCTTTACGTAAAACCTAGAAAGAAATGGTTATTCAATTATCCTGAAGAATACTATTTTTCAATCCAGAAAAGTACTTACTTTCATTGCAAAAATATTGCCTTTATCTTTGCCAGTAACTTTTCTCACTTGAAAAACTTTACCATAACCACCCTCGCCAAGAATTTTACATAATTCGAAATCTTGAGGACCTGTTTTTTCTTGGCCAGGATTAACATTCTGTTCTGACAATTGCACCCTCTCCATATTTTCTGACCTAACAAATGATAACAGTAACATTGGATAATCATTGCAACGAATAGGAAAGTATATTCCCCCAAATTAAAGTATCACTTACTCTAATATTGTATTTACATTTGGAGATGTGTCATAGTCTCCCTGAAAACAAGAAATTGCAATAATCAAACGACATCGCACAGTAGTTAAATAACCTTCACTTCATTGATAAACGTACAAAGCAACATTGAAACGACGTCGTGAAACGTACTATGTCAATCAAAAATAGCTAAATGAATAGGAATGTTACCTCCGCATGGTCGTCAATAACATCGTCATCGGATTCATCCTGACGATCCTCCTCTTGGCCGTCATGTAACTCGAATTCGAATACTCCAGCCATTCTTCCCGCGCAACAATTACAAAATTAAAAAAAAAACAACAGTCAACAAAACTCAAAGAAAATTCATTCGTACACTTCGCAAGACTGTACTCAATGATTCATTCTCCGTTTAGGCTGTGTTTACTCCCTTCGCTCTCTGGACGATCCTGCGAAATTTCGTCTCGAGCCTCAATCACACGACGAACGCACATGCCATGCTGCTTTCACGAAGCTCGCTCGACGATTTTTTCACCTTGATGAATATCGTGTAACGACACGCGTCAGAGCCCAACACACATACACAAAATTGTCGCACGAGCACCACTCGAGAACGATAATCAGCGAAATCAAAGTATTCCTTTTGCTTCGCTATTTTGAGGCACGCTATAACGCGCCTATTGCGATTGATATTGTACCCGTTGTGTGAATCCGTGAGACTCGTGAGTGTGTCTCGACTTGTGCATCCGTGCTCTCCTGCGCATGTATATAACACACGAAAAAAAACCTAGGAGATAAGCTATTCAACGATAAAATTTTACGGCACCGTTAGCGATATTTTTTTTCATCTCTCTCTCTCTCCCTCTCACGCACTTTTTCGATCTCTATTTCAATACGTGTGTCTCCGAAGATTGCAACACAAGTACCACTCTGGTCTCTCGTGTGTATATTAATGCATTATTTTACAGCTTACTGGTAAATACTGGTTCACACGATCGTCCTTGAATTTCATTCGGAATATGAGAATTATTTCTCGATAAATATTCCGTGAACGTGATTTTAAAAAAGCTGAATCTACTCGACACAGGCGGCTTTTATTAAGTAGTTTTTTAGTCGATGTTTCTCATTCGGTTACGCGAGTTTCAAAAGTTGAATGAAGATTTCCTGTAACGTTTTGTTGAGTTTTCAAACATAGGTATTTTTATTTACATTATAAAAAATTATTTAGCGTAACAAATAGTATCACAGATGTACAATAAATCACAAATATTTATAGAGTAACAATATCCATTTGAATCATTCTTTCCCAAGCCTTTTTTCAACAGTCTCGCAGCTTTAACAGCTAACATCGTAACCGCGGTATTTATATTGCCACTGGGCAATGATGGTAAGACAGATGCGTCCACAACCATCAGATTTGATATGCCATATACTCTGTAAAAATTGATATTTAAAATATTTGCATTTGGTTTGAATATCTTAAAAATTAAGTACCTGAAAGAGCTATCTACTACGTCATTCATTCGGCAAGTGCCCGCGGGATGGTACGTTGTTAGTGTTAAATGCCGAATGTAACATTCCCAGTATTTGTCGCTATCGAACTTTTCGTCTTCACAGCCCGGAAAATGTTTATCATATATTGAAGCTCCAAGTGATTTCATTGCATTCGTTTTCACTAAAGCCTTAACAAATTTAATACCTAAAAAAAACGTTTGTTTAATGCACATTTCACTTTAAGAAAAAGTCTAATATTGCAGTGTAAACAGAATGTTTTTACCTTGTATTAGAACATCAGTATCTTCTTTATTTGATAAATATTTTGGATCTATTATAGGTTTATCATTTGGGTTGTTACTACGTAATTTAATTTCTCCAGAACTTTTTGGATGCAGTAAAACAGGTGCTATTGTGATTGTGTTATTACTGGAAAGAGGTTCAAAATATTCTTGATATACCTAAAAATAAAAAATTCTTCTATATTCAACGTGAAATCAACAATTTCTGTTATCTATTTCATACCTTATCAGTAATTCCCATAGTTTTTTTTAATACAATTCCATTATCTTGAGATATTCCAGTAGGCATGGCCATAATTTGTATATCAGGAGGTATAGTAGTATTTTTCAATTTTGGGTCGCTATAAAATGTTCCTACTACTTCAACTCCAGCTGATGTCCATGGACCTGATCAACAACACACAATTACTATTTTATTTTATATCAATTATTCTGAGTAAATTGTATATACCTTTTCCTCGTAGAAAATAATTTAATGCAGAAACAGGATTCAGTGCATTCAATAAATTCAATGATGAGCTACTATTCAATATTACAAGATCAAGTCCTGTGATAATGTGATCTACTAAATTCTTTCCAACAGGTAGATCAGCAATTACATCAATCTAAATAATTACATAAATTAGATACTTTGTTTTTTAATAATTAGACTCTTAGTCAGAAACAAATTTACTTTCATATTCTCCAAATGTTCTCTTGGTCCGATTCCAGATAACATTAAGAGTTTTGGACTTCCAACACTTCCAGCACTTATAATTACTCCTTTTCTAGCTATTGCTACTGATGATTTTTCAAATTTCCTAAAAGTAACTCCTACTGCTTTCTGATTCTCAATCAATATCTAAATGGTGAATTTTCAAAGATGAAAACTAATATTTATAAACAGTGGCATAAAGAAATTAAATCAAAACATACTTTGTCCACATGTGAGTGAATCATGATATTCAGAAATTTTCTATTTTTCTGATACAGCAATTTATCCGAACTCCACCTCTGGCCATTTTTAATATTTGAATGAACTTTCATAAAACCTAAAAGCAGTATTTTTTTATATTTTTGAATTTTTTAAATTATATCTGAAATATTTTTATGTATCTGTGTGGAAATTTTCCTTAAATTACCTGTATTGAATATATTATTTATATCAGTTACTTTGTATGACATTTGTTCTATTCCTTCCAGAATTTTATTAGCGAGCTCAGTGCTCCAAATTGAATTAGCCATAATTGAAAATCCTTCCTCATCATCAGTAATTTCTATATGACAAGAATTATAGAATTTATTACATAAATTAAAATCAATTTTCAATTTACCTTTGAAATCTGGAAACCAATCATTATAATCCGTATAATGACCTCTCACATGTACCATGTAATTTAATCTGCTCGTTCCACCCAAAATTTTACCCATAGGCCATTTGCTTTGCTGATTTAATTATATAAAATGTATAATTAATAAGTTATAAAATACAGTATTTTTAAAAAGTGACTTACTTGGTTTATCAATGCTCTACAAGAATTCTGTTGTGGAATAGTTATATATTGCCAATCGTAAGGTGTTAATTGTAATATAGGAGAAAGTAATGGTATATCAATAAATGGTGGTGCATTACCACCTGATTCAATCAATAATGTTGTATATTCATAATCTGCTAATTTTGAGGCAAGAGTAGCACCTGCTGTTCCAGCTCCCACTAGAATGGCAATAATTTTTCAAAAATTCAAAAGATGCGTATCAATGAACTTACCGACGATATAATCGTATTCTTTAATATTTTCGATATCATTATACAGCCAATTTGTATAAATATCAATTAGGTAGTAAATGTTAACCAAGTAAACAAAAACTGTTACAACGCACGTGCTCGCTGCTACTAGTAGGAAGTTCATCATAATTTAAAAACGAAGTTTTCATTAAATTTATCATATATATAAGTCGCATTTTCGGATTTACATTATTCTTTCTGAGTGATAAATTATATTATCTTCGCATTATCATATTTATGTAGAGCCGGCTTCGGAGCAAATTGCACGGACATCATGTGACATTTCTCATAACCTAAAATATCATATGAAATCTTAAAATAACGTAAGTCGAAAGCATAAAGCACTAATGTATGTTACCAACTGTTTCATTGCTATCCTATCGGCGCTAGATAACACCTAAAAGTTAATGCAGTTTTGGTCTGTTTTGTTCGAAATTGAGACATCATTCTGTTTGATTCTGTTCTAAAATTTTTTTACCGACATTGACAAAAAAGCCGCAGGTAGCTGTTAACCTGTGTATGTACCACTCTGAATAGTTTCGCCGGTTTCACCACTAATGACATATAATCAATGGGTATGAGAAAAATGTTAAGGATTGAGAAAAAATTCAATTGATATTCAATGCTAAAAATTTTTTATTAAAATACAAAATCTTCAATATAAAAAAAACATTAAAATCGCATAAAAAAATATCAAAATACTGTTTTAAGGCATTATATTGGAAGCAACAGCTATTGGCCAACTAACAGGCCCTTTAAGAATTATGTCACTTAACAACATTTTAATTTGGATAAACTTTCGTTTAAATTCTAATCCGCAGCCCTTGGAGAGTCGGAAATCCACTAAAATTTTTCCATCCATTTCTATTATGTTCGTTTTGAAAACTAATGGCACTTTGCGTTTATCCACTGTAGAAATGGTTATCTATAAAATAAAAATGATGTATCACTTAATTATACAGGAAAAAATATTGCTCATTTTGTTGAAAAAATCGTACAATTTTAAGATCACTAATACGACAAGTGCAATTCTCATTTTCAAAGTGGTTCATTATCCTTCTTATAGTTTCATCACAACCCGTTTTTACGAAAAATCTGGTCATCCTACGTACTAGGCGTTGGAATGTATTCGACTGAAACCAAATCAATCAAATTGTTGAAATATCCAAACAAAAGTAAAATAGAGATTAAAAAAAATTTATTTTAATATTCACCTGACTTGGTTGAGTCAAAGCTTGTACTTGGGTGGATATCAATAAATCCTCCAAATGTGCAGGTTGAGAGAATGAAAATGCTGGTCTTTCCTGGTCCATTGTAACACCATCAATACTTTCCACTCCAGGCATCTCAGGTTGAGATAAACAAAATTTGGTTTCACTGTCATCTTCATCTAAACCAGCATATTTCGACTGAACATTCTGCATATGATTATAAGCACCTAAAACAAAGAACAAAAATTAAAATTTGAAAATTGAGAGATGAAAGTATTTGGACCCTCGTTGTTATTTATTAAATATAACGAAATAGACTGAAGTAGTAACACTAACACACTCTGCTTTGGTAACCTAGCTTTATGATCATTAATAGAAGTCATAGAGCTGTATTACCAAAGAAAAGAGGGAAGCAAACAAGACTCATGCCAGTGAGTGTATCAATAAAAAAAATTCCTTCATTGGTGCTACAAAAATTACTTATAAATACCCGTCATACGATGAAAATGATGTTATTGGTATTCTCATAATTAGGTACCAAGTTGCTTTGAGTTATTTTACTGATACTCAGAGTCACTCAGTACCTGACTACGTGAACACTCGTTCATAAACTTGGTTTCTTCTTCCATGGCTTGAGAATTACAAAATTTTTTTCAATGTTTCAAACAAAAATTATTTCTGTAAAAATTTTTTATAATGTTAAACATACCTTTTGGATATACATTTGACATCCAGCGATGTTCCTTTATATTGTTAATTTTATATCTTTCAGCAGGCACATATGCTAATATTTTCCTAATGAAGGATAAAGAGAAATTATCCAGCTTTTTCCAAGGTGTCAAGGACATATATTTTCCATCTCTCCACAATGCATATTCAGGGATCTCTGCCAAAGCTTGATCCCATGGCAGTTCTGTATGTCAGACATGCAGCAGTTAGAAACTGAGAAATTAGATTCTCTTATTAGAAATTGAATTATAGTGAACACTCATTGATAGAAATACTAACTTTTTCTAATCAAAACTAATAGTTATTCATCTAAATGAACAATATATTATCAAGAATATTATTTTAAGATGAAAATATGATTTACCTCCTGCTAACAATGCGACTAGAATTATTCCACAGGACCATATATCTGCTGGTTCTGCATGATATGGTCTTTCTAAAACTTCAGGAGCCACATAAGGTAAAGTTCCACAACGCCGTTCTAATAGGCGTTCTCTACCATGCATGCGATAAATTGTAGCCAAGCCAAAATCAGTTACTTTTAAATTATCTTTGTCGTCTAGCAATAAATTCTCTGGTTTTAGATCCCTATGCGCTATACCTCGACTATGTAAATATTCTACTGCTGAAATCAACTGTTTAAAATATCTTTGAGCTTGATTTGTAGGCATACCAATATCCGGTTCTAGAAATTTCCATAAATTCATATTTTATTAAAATTGATAAATAAAATTATTTCAATCTATGAATCATAATCACATACCAATTCTATCAAATAATTCTCCACCAGATGCATATTCCAAAAATATATATTCCATATTGGGTTCACTACGTTTACCAAAATATTGTATAATATTAGGATTAGATAACATGCGATGAATAGTGGTTTCTTTTGGAACTGTTTGTTTGGCATATGGATGTTTCACTAAATCTATCATTTTCATGGCAACAGCTTCTCCAGTAACTTTATTAATAACGAGTTTGACCCTACAAATGAAAATATAAAAGTATTAAAATACGAAAATATTTAAAATTTACATAAAAATGTTTTTACAACATTTTATTATGATGCAAACTATAAAATCAACAATTGAAACTAACTGTAAAATTTGCGTAATTAAAAAAAAATTTATTTTACTTCAAAAATAAATATTATTTATTTTTGAAAAATGTTGAATATACTCACTCGCCATAAGCACCCTCCCCCAAAGTATGACCGAAAATCCATCCATCTACGAATTCCGTCATTTTTACTCTACATGCCTTCGGTTAGCACGTGAAGAAGCTATTCGGCTCTTTTTGTTGAGGCCGATGATCACGTTGCCAAGCGATGTAACTACATTCTTTTGAAATTAAAAAGCAATAATAAATTAATTTCGATACAAATTGAACCGAAATATAATTCAATAATAAGAATTTTCTTTAAACGACTGATGAACTTTCGGCGAAAGACAATCTCGAATGTTTCGACAGCACGTGGTTATAATCGACACAAAGAGAATCGCGCCGATTATCGAAATACAATGATGATTTTTCGAGTAAACGCGTAATCGAGTTTAATTTAAATAAAGCAAGGTCATTACCAAAGCAGCATCGATGAGCTCAGTCAACGACTAATCTTTTGAAACAATGTTTGAACGGTGGAAGTCGTCCTCTCGGCTCGAACGACGTTACGAGAATCGTACGACACAAAAAAAAATTTAATTTAATACCAAACCTAGGGTAGGCAATACAGAGATGGTGGCATGTGTGGTTGGGATTCATAATGAGAAGGTTATTTTGATGTACTCAGCAGCGCTACGACGTATTTTGGAGAAACCATTAACGAGCTACCGATCATATCACACACACCGTTACCATTCAAGTTGGTTTATTTTAATGGCGGGTACTGGAATCCGTGATGATATCGAGATTTTATTCTGTAGAATTTAATTGGAACAGCAATCGGATCAGAATCATCACAATTGAGCTTTTCACCGTAACTATAAATATTTTATTTAACTCTATTTTTCCTCATTCCAACCCCAATATTTGTAATACTCGTGTACGTTGTATATGCAAATTTAGCCGTTACAAACTTCCATTAGATTTGATTTTTTGATTTACTGTTTTCGCAAAATTAATTATAAACAATTAAAAAGGACAAAATTGAATTTTTGTTTCAAATATCGGTCGCGTGAAATTTAATAATTGATAATACGACTTTAGTACGCATTTTTATTTTTCAGGTTGCGGATTACGATTTCGACGTTAAAAATTCATTTAAAAAAGAACTAGCTGGCAAAATATCGAAATCGTCATAAAAATATAATTTAACAACTGCTCGATGGGTTTTTGAAGCCCCTGGTTACAATTTTGATGTAAAAAATGGCTTTCATACCAATTTTATACCGATTTTTATCGAGACTAACAAAGATTAAGCTGATTTTTCTGTCGATTTTAGAACTGAAATTAAAAACTGTGACTATAGCTAATTAAACGCTAATCATGGAACTTCTCTGCTATAAATCTACAAGAGATCGGCCTGAGAAGAAAATGCAACCACTGGTTCAGAATATACCATTCTTCGTACTGCACAATTGGGGTTCAGAAGTAAGAAATTCAGACTCCAGGTAGTCGACTGACTCATACGCGCGTAGATGTGAATTTGTGAAGGTACGGTGAGGTTATACACTTACACTTACCAGTCACGACTCTCGCGAATTCGTCAGTCGAGAAGGATCCGCTGTACCGAAAGCAACGGGAAATCGGCTCGCGTCGGTACTCACAAGCCAACGTCATGGGTGAGTTCTCACACCTGCGTAATCTCTCTTCCGTTATTTACGAGAAATCTACTTCTCCGTTGTACAAAAAAAAAATCGATCACGATTCACATTCAATCTGGAAAACTTCTCGAGAATTTTCCAACGAAATCGAAAAGACTCTTGGTTGCAAAATCGGTGTAAACGTCACTCGTGTGAAAGGATTTATATACATATATATATATGGTGTTGTCCACCATACAGAAACCAGATTTCTCGTGGTGACGTAAACCTCGTGGGTGTAAATAACTCGATAGTGTCTTCCATCCAAAGGACGGTCAATGTTAGACCGTCTATTGGGAACAGATTTTGAATACTTGATTAGTTTTTCGATTCTTTCTTCTTTTTACGATGCTAAAAATTGTCACTGATGTCATGTAACTGTTATGTTTTTTTCTTTCAGGAAAATATATTTTATGCTGTGTAATTATCACGCTGGCCGTAAGTGTAGTCGAAAATAAATTTTAAATTGAAAAATTGTTTACAACGAAGTAGAAAGTGGATGCAGTTCTTAAAAGGGCACATTCAATGTCAAACTGGAGTAGTGTTTGGCAATATAAGAAAACTCTTTGAAGGATTTTTAAAGGAGACGAATCAATTACAATTGATTCGATTAAAAATCGTTTAATTTCGTCTGTATCTCAGAAATTATTAATAGCAGACAGAGTGTAAGAATATTCGTTTTCCTAAGCTGTATGAAAAAAAAATTTTTTTTTATATAACCAATTTCAAAATTGTTTTTGATAAAAGTCAGTATGTCACCTGAAAGCCACAATGATCAATTTTTTCACAAATTTGTTAAAATGACAATATTAAAGTGTGATAATACGAAAATGAAAATACTATGTTTAAAGGATTTTTAACAAGATCATTCACAATTGATCCAAATTGAAAATCATTTAATTTTGTATGTGCCTCAGAAATGATTAATAACAGAAAAAGAGTAAGAATATTCGTCTCTCTGAGGTATGTGCAGAATATGTTGTGTTATGTAAACAATTTTCAAATAGTTTCTGGTAAAAATTAGTATGTGATTCGGAAGTCACAGTGATTAATTGTTTCACAAACTAAAATCACAGCTCCTGGTGAACATCGAGGCCGGTGACATAATGCGGAAGAGCATCGTCTTCGACAAAAATACGCCGGACGTGTTCTACTGCCCGCAGCACAAGCCCACCGGTTTCGAGAAGATGATCGTCCACTCGAGGCCGCTGTCGAAATTGTGTCAGTTCGAAGGTGGCCCGATTCCCGAGGACTACAAGAGCGACTGCTACAACGACGTGGACGAGACCGAATACGCCTGTAAGGAGAAATACAGGATCATGGTGAGTCCTCGGCCGCGTTGGAAAGATTCGCACTAACCGCTTGACGAGAAAAATTACGCCCCCCTGAGAGTAAAAATCACAAAGGAATTCAAAAAATGTTCATCCACAATTTAATTATTTTTAACAATCGGTGCCGGTTCTGTTTGTTTTTCTTGCAGAAGAGATTCAGGAATGCGGAATCGGACGTACAGGACAACGAACCCGTCGAAAAATAAACGGGGGTTCAGCTGCGCAACGTTTCACTCATATCGAAAACATCACAATCGAAATTTCGATCGATCGGCCGCCCATTCGCGTTCATTCGCACACGTTACGGCGAAAATTGCCAGTAGAGACTGAAAATTTTCGACTGGGTTTAATCTGAGATGGATCGAAATTTTTTTCTATAACCAAAACCAAAAAATAATCGAAGGAATAACATTTAACCGTATGGGAATCTCATATAACGCTAATTGAGTGTGTCGACGAGTCTGAGAATTCCAGGCTGCGATCAAATCAGTATTACGAATCGAACAAAGTAGACGTTATATTACTGCTTTTTCACTTAGTGGGTAAGAAAAATCAGCTGGTGCTACTTAATAAATAAGCTTGTGTAACACGGTGTGTTTTATAAACATACAATGTGCGACAATAAAACTTACAATGAAATTGTTTACTTTTTATTACCGATTAAAATATTAATACGCTTTCGCTTAACTCCTAATTTCAGTTGCAGTAAAATACGATAATTCACTAACGTAACAAAAATTACTTTAAATTAGATTAATTTTTATATATAAAATACATTGTTTTTGTTAGAATAGATTTTAACTGACTTGTCTCTCAATGTAAAAATTTTAGAGGTCTAATTAAGATCTACTTTACTAAAATTTCCTGTAATACAAGTAGGTATCTTGACATTTTGTGTTTATCGATGTAGCGACACGTACTTAGATTTCATCGAAGATAGTTTCTTGTTTTCTTACTAACGCAAAGTACTCTTTCGTAATTTTCAAAAGAACAACGTACACATACAAACTTGAAATTTATTACACAAAATATTATCGCGAGAAATTTTCAAGAGACCGCGTAAAGAAGAAATGCACCGAAAACTGCATAGCTTGGTACGTACTTTTAGCAGAATTTAGTATACTGTTAAAAATGTTTGAGTCAAATTTGATTTTCTAACTTTTTATTGTAATTTCACAAGAAACTCAAATTTTTTATTATAGTAATTGTTTTATTATGTTTTATTTCTTATTTTTTTGAAATTCAATATAGAAATTTTTAACAGTACATTTATAAGTGATCATTTTTTCTATGACTTATTTTTTATTCTCTCAGCACTCGCTAAAATAATTTCACGTGGATGTTCTAGATGAGAAGTCATCCGCCAGGAAGCGACACGCCTTACAACGGAGCTCGTCTGTCTAAATTTATGGTCCTGAAAAAATTCATAAAGAAAGCGTGAAATTCCTATCGCTCGAACTGAAAAAAAAATGAATAATCGCTTAATACCTCTCTCATAAAAATGTAAATGCGTAATAAAACAATATTCTCACCGAAAAAGGGCGTAATTAATTCTCTCAGTCCGCAATTACG
>NCVS01000677.1:325674-367070 GCA_003055095.1 Goniozus legneri
GCAAATGTCAGCGTCGATGTGTCAAAAGCGAATAAAATGGCGCTTAATTGTCGAACGACAAGCAACGTGCTCGATTGTTTGCGCTACACCCGCCGCGGTGAAAATTTTATAGCGTGTTTGCTCGCGAAAATTGATTACGCGGGCCGGATAACGCCGGCTCCCCCCTGCTAACGAGGGCTCCCTTTGAAAATCGTTAGATTGCGCCAATTCGCGTATATGCGGTTCGGGAAAATTTTTCCCCGATCTGACCTTGCGCGCTCTGACATTAAACGCCAATGAGAGGGAAAATAGACGAGCTTGTTTATAATGTAATTAGACCGACGAGATCTCGTTAACCGACCCGGTCACGAAACATTTTCCTCGTCGCGATGCTTAACGGGAATAATAGGGACGACTGTTCCGATCGTGTTTCCGTTATCGCTATTAACATTTAATAAATGTACAGGACGTCCCGGAATTGTTGCGTGCACTTTAACATTACATACAGTCTGTGAATTTTCTGAGAAAATTTGTAATTTGAATCGTCGTTGTAATATAAAATTTTGAAAAAGAAAAAAAAAATGACATGAAACAACAGCAACAGCAGCGACAACAAAAGCTACGTGAAACAGCAACGAAAACAACATGAAGAATAGCAACAACAACGGAAAGATACAACACGCAACACAGAATGAATCGAAAGGAATAAAAAATTAAAAATTGCAATCGAAGACCTCGAGAGCGAAAAAAAAATCCACGTGGTCCGAGCTGCGATGCTCACAAGTGTAATTATCGTTCGTTATCTAGGAGAGGATGGTGAAAAAATTATTTGGAGTGTTTATCGTGCGATCGGCCGAGTGGGCAAGAAGGGTAAATAGAGCTCGGCAACGATACGAGAGAGTGGCTCCGGGAAAGCCGCAACCGTTCGTGTCGATTAAAAGCGAGTGTCGTCGAGCGATTACTCGACGCGTTCTTCGCGTCACTCCAATTAAGCTCGACGTCGAGTTCGGTCAGCGCGGGAAAGTAAAAAAAAATTAAAAGAAAGAGAGAAGGGAAATGCGGAGGGCGAAAAATTGAGAGCCGGCGAAGAAAAATATTGGAAGAGGAGAATCTTCGGATGGACCGGGCGTGCCCGACGGACGAGCTTTGGCGTCGATTGCTGCTCACCCTCAACGCGACCCTGCCGTCGATCCTGGAGGGTGGCTTGAACGATTCCGGCTCGCTGACGCAGCGGCGCGTCGGCGAGTCGAGGAGGGACCGCGAGGAAGGCTCCTACAGGAAGGATGGACAGCACCAAGAGTCGGAGTATCATCATCCGTACATCATCAACACCGTGCACCTGCAGAATCCTTACAAGAAGCTCAAACGCTTCGACGGTTACTCGTCTATGGCGAGCGGACTCGGTCTGCCTTCGAGTTCCAAGGTGCGAATTTAAACTGTTTGACCAATTAAATATACAATCATATACTGCCAAGAGGATTGTTGAGTGGAATAGAAATCTTTTGAGTGAAAAATTTGTTGGCTGATTTAATTATTTTGTTAGGCTGACTATTCCACTCAAAATATCCTCTTGGTGGTACGTGATTGCATATTTTAGGTTCAGCATTTTTTTTCACTTTACAATCTATTTTTACTGAATTGAACCAATGATTTCATACAATAGAAGTTTTTTGCAGGAAAATAATTTTAACTATTAAAATTTTTCATTATTAATTATCTTTTTAATAAAAGAGTTATCAAAAACTTCATACAGAACATTTTTTACATATAAACTCTTGAAAGAATTTTAAATAGTCAAATTATTGGTTGTTCATAAATCTATTAAGAAAAAACAAAATTTGCTCAGCTCGCGACTGGCCTCAAGGATTACGTGCTGAGAACAAAAGACGAGAGCAACACTTTCACGAAACCGGAACCACTGACGATCAAGCCTTACGAGAGGAACGAAATCAAGGAAACCGGGTAAGATGGATCTTAACGATTTCGTGTTACGTCATAGCGACCTTGAACTCTTATGACACAGCCGATGCAGAAGAGCCTCGTCCTGCTACGGGAACGTCGATTTCGGGAACATCGCGCAGCAGTACTGCGTGAACAGTAGCTTACACGGACTGCGTTACGTCGGTGACACCAATTTAACGATATGCGAGAGGTAGTGAGAAAAAAATTTTCATTATACAATGAAAATTAAAATTATTATTATTATTTCAATTTTATATTTTTTAGAGTCTTCTGGATAATCTCTTTCACCGCTGCCCTCCTAACAGCTGGCTACTACATTTGGTTCGTTTATCAGAGATGGAACACCTCCCCGTTCATAATATCGCTCAGTCCAGAATCCGTACCTCTCACCGACATTCCCTTCCCCGCTGTCACGATCTGCAACATGAACAACGCGAAGAAAACCGAAGCCGATCGAATTCTCAATAGGTAGACTGAAAATAAAAATTTGTTGAATTTACTTAATATTCGTACAACCAAATATTTGTTTTTGGAAATACTAATTTTATTCTATTATTTTTTTATTCTACAAACAAAATATTTGTCTCTATATTTTCAAATATTTATTAGCTTCAACAAATTTTCATTTTCAATTTTCATTTTTGTGTGCTTTTAAATTATCGATTGGATGCAACAGCGAAATAGTGCACGAAAAATTGCTACTGGAGGACATCTGCAACTCGAACAACAGCACGGCTCATCTTCTGGACGACGAAGCCACCAACTGGACCAGCATGTTCCGCTTCATGATCAATGTTTGTAAATATAGAAAATGTGCCAGTAAAAATGGCACTGGAAAACAATTTTGCTGAATGTACTCAGTTGCATGCATTCAAATGAATTTGCTAGAAAAAATAATTGTATAAAAACCAATTAAACTGATATTTATAGACAATAATTTTGACGAAATATTTTGAACGTATGCGAACAGAGAACATTTAAGAAAATTTTTTTTCTACAAAATTGTAGAGACAATACGTTTTTTTAACGAATATCGGGTAAAAATCTCAAGGTGTCCCAGCCCTGTACGGATATGTTGTACTACTGCGAGTGGCACGGCAACCAAACCGACTGCGAGAAGATTTTCAACCCCACCGTGACTGACGAAGGGATCTGTTGCAATTTCAATTCCGTACACAGGAAGGATCTCTTCTATAATCCGTAAGTGAAATTAATTCAAAAATATAATTAATGAATAATAATAAAAAAGTATCATATTATATTATTATTATTAATTATTAATTTCTAATCTAAATTTTTTTTAAAGGCTGGATTGGTCAGATCTGAACATCACCTATCCTTTCGAGGGGGTGCCCTGGAATCCCGAAGAAGGCTACAAGAAAGAATGGGCACTCGACACGATACCCTGGAGACCCTACGGTGCTGGTCTCTTCTACGGGCTGACCTTGGTCCTCGACGCAGACATTATGGAGTACTACTGTTCATCCACCGCCAGTGTTGGATTCAAGGTCAAGCCCCATAAAAAAAATCGTTGGGATATCACAAAAAACTCTCGTTTTTTTTTCGTCCAGAAACTCGAAAAGGAAATTCGGTACATTTTTTTTGGCTCAGAAAAAAATTCTGGATTCCAGAAGGCTACCTGAACTGAAAATGAGAATTTGTTCGAGTTTGATATTTATTTGAAGATGTAGAAATGAATATTGTTCGGTGAAATGAATTTTTGTTTAGTACGAAGAAATATTGTTTTATAAAATTAATATTCTACTTAAAATAAGAGGACACTTGTCATTTTCAAAATGCTGTATCTTGATTAAAAATTAAATCTAATCGAGCAAGTAATCATTTTAACAAGAAAGATCCAAGCTTCGAAATGATCACTTTGTTAATTAAATTTGATCATTTTTAACTAGACACAGTCATTTAAAAATGCCTGTCCCCTCAATTTTTTTTAAATAGTATTAAATTCAACAAATTATTTTTAGTGTAATTTTTTTTACAGATGGTGCTGCACAATCCTGTTGAGACACCAAAATTGGCCGATTTCGCGTTCGCTATCACTCCGGGCGAGGAGACTCGCGTAATAGTGACGCCACGAATATCGAGCTCTTCTCCATCGATGCTCTACATACCGCAGAAGAAGCGGAAGTGCTTCTTCACGTCCGAGAGGAAGCTGCGATATTACAAAACTTACACACAGCGCAACTGCGTGCTTGAGTGCGAGGCCAATTTCACGCAGAAAATGTGCCAATGCGTTCAGCATTACATGCCAAGTAAAAAAAAAAAAAAAAAATTGATATAATATACTTGTAATAATTGTATATGATCATTACACAAATTATACATTATATTATTATAATAATAATAAATATATATTAATATAATATAATTGTAATAATTTTATACAATTATTATATTATTATATAATATTATTTGTACAATATTCATAATGTTGATGAAAAATTGGTTTCTAGAATCTGCTAAATCGACAATTTGTGGAAAAAAGGACGATCAGTGCGCAACGACAGCTCGCAGAGCGATGGAGATGAAATTGTACGACGACGACAGTCCGATAAATCAGTTCAACATAACGCACTTGTAAGTGAATTTCTCTCAACTCGAATATCCTGTACGATATGTTTAATTGACAGTCCAAGCTGCAACTGCTGGCCAGGCTGTTTCGAGCTAAACTACAACATCGAAATGACGCAGAGCAAACTCATGTCGACTTTCAACATCGCCGATCGGTACATCAAGAAGAACCAAAAATATTTCGTGTAATTAGTGTATTTCTCTCTTCGATTCTCTACTTCGCTACCAGACACGTTCTCGTATTTATAATCTTATAATTTTATAATCTACAGGGAAAATATGGCAGTGGTTCACTTGTTCTTCGTAGAATCCCAATTCACGAAATTCGTGAAGAGCGAGCTCTTCGGATTCACGGAATTCCTCTGTAAGTATTATTGCACTCTTACACCTCGACTGGTTTTTTTCTTGAGGAGAAAAAAAATTTTTTTTTGTAGCGAGTATCGGAGGATTGTTAGGTCTCTGCATGGGATTCAGCTTTCTTTCGTTGATGGAGATCGTCTATTTCTCGACAATTCGTTTGTGGTGTCGTGTCAAGAGACGTAACAAGTCCATCCACAATGTGATACAGGTACATCCGTTGAACCAGAATGAAAATATAATTTACCCCTTTTCCGAATAGTTATAAATTTATCGCATGTCCGTAATAATTCGTTAATGTACAGTGTTTGAAATATATAAATAATTGTCGGAAGTTGAATATCGTTGATTAAAAAATCACCAGAGACGATTTATTGTTTACTTACGACTTCGCTACTGTTACGACAAAGTTTCATTAAAAGAAATCAACCAATTTATGTTCAAAGTTGAGTATATTCAAATTTTATAATTACCGTATCAACAGTTACTACGCTCTTATAAATACCTGTTTCACCCGCCAATTAAAATATATAGTCCTATTCGGTATACACACATACGTCATTTGATCTATCGTAGTGACTATTCCATAAATGAGCTTGTTTACAAGAATACACAGTAGCGCCAAAAAATTTTAGAAGAAACGAGCTGTCAATTCCGATTCATTTCATATCTTTTGAGTCGTGACAATTGCACATAGCGTATTTTGTGAAAATTGCGATTCGATCTTTCCCTTTTTATTTTCAATTCAGAAGCTCGTCCTGATTACTTTTTCTTTAAAAAAATGGAAAGAAAAATCGTAGAAAATTTTATGTAACGAACAATTGATTACATTACGACGATAGTTATAAAAAGTATTATGACCGCGTGACTTATTATACAAGTCATATAAAAAAATATTTGAATATCTTATACAATTTCTATACTCCTTTAATGTAATTTATTATGATATATATTTATTTCCAATACAAAAGAGTTCATCAGATTTGTACAAGCATGAAACGACAAAGAATGTCCTGTTTTCTTTTGTTAATAATTAATCTGTCTGCAGCATTAACAAAACCAGTTAAGTATTTTGAGAATGCTCTAAATTTAAAATAATGAAAGTAAGTGAATACTAAGTATATGCGTTTTGCAACAGTAGTTAATAAATGTGCGGCAATACCTATACATATTCTCGTTGCAGGACGCAATTAATAACCAAATTTTACAAGGAACAGTACTTTGTTACAAAGATGACACGCGTGCATCTAGTCATCGTCGATATTAGAATAACACTGATAGCGATAAACGATCAGTCAGATATTCGTACAACAGGACCGGTTTCATTTTCACCTTGACACTAAGGATAGCGATTGCTCGCTACCGCATGTAACAAGTGGGGATATAAAAATTAATGTATATATGTATAGATAATCTAGTCAGCTATCCGTCGTTACAAACTAATAACTATTTAGTAACTATTACTCCTATAGTTCCTGGACTTAAAATTACAAAACAGATTAGTCTGTCCATCGACGTTCACTATCGTTATTGCAGTTTCAAAGAGATACAAATCTTTCACACGAGGGACTTTTAAATCATGATGTTTGTCATTTGTTAAACACATTTTTACTCTGATCCTGAATGACTGGACGGAAGAGGGCTCGCTGAAATCATTATAATCTTTTGCTACATCAATTACAAAATGTTTTTAATAAGATGTGTATAGGTCGATGTCAATCGAAATGATGCTCATCAAATGGATGTGGACCGAGTCGATGTGACGATCGATCGATAACTTTAGTTGTAGAATAATTATAATAAAATTATAATGTAACGATATTACATGATGTTTTTGCTGTATGACTCATAGTTTTTTAAACTAATTCATTTGTCTTTCGATTCGATTAAATAGAAGCCGTTATGCTGGCTTAGAAAATTAATTCTTATTTGATTATTACCGATAAATAATTACAATCTTAATCAGCGATGTCTTCCAATTTATTCTGGCAACTTCGAAATACCAATTATTACACGCGTTTCCTCGAAACGACAATGTCAATACTCTATTGCACGGTATTAAACGAGTCATAAAAAAATATATATGTTTATCAATATTTTCATTCCCCTAATAAGAAATAAAATAATAACTAGTCATTTTAATGAAAATTTCATCAAATTTAATTATAATTCATATCTATTACTATTAACGGCTGATATATTCTTTGAGTTGCAAAACCACAAAAAATTTCATTCAGGACACTACATCAATCGATTTCTTACGAGCCAAACTCTTCCAAACCGCACTACACGTGACCATTACTCACTCGCGCGCAATTACTCTCAGTTATTAAAAACTTTACTTCTTTTCTTTTTTTTTTAACCAACTAATTATCACCGATTATCCTGCCATTGAACCTGAGTCACTTTGGGACATGTAATTGCTCACATTAGACACCAGACTCATCATAGGCAGACTATTTTACGGCCGATCATACATATAAATGAATATGTATGTTTAAATGTACATTCTTCGCTTATGATGTATTATACTTGGTTTAAAAAGGTTAAAAAATAACCTGTTTATTATTTTCTGTATGATAATTTTTAACCAAATCATTTAGGCTCTGGAAAAGCAACTTGACACTTGTAAACTTCTTCTAACATCACCGCCTGCCCTTGTCCTTGGCTCACGGTTACCGGTGTAGTGGCATTCACAACGACGACTTGTTGACCCTGTTGCGTTTGCTGAGTTTGCTGCTGTTGTTGCTGGTTGCTCGCGTTGGGTTGTGCGTTAGTAGGATTGCTGGCATTTTGGTTTCGCGCAGTCTGTCCGTATTTTTCGTGAATTGCACGATGACGTTTAAGAGCAAAACGGTCTGAAAAACCGATTTCGCATATATCACATCTAAAAACAAATAAAAAAATAAAATAAAAAAAACATTAGATTTTTCTCTTTCAATCGATTATCAACACAGAATACTTTTTAGGAATGTTCAGCGTCGTTTACCTGTGAGGTTTTTCACCAGTGTGAACCTTTGCGTGATTTTTTAGGTGCGTTGCTTGATTAAACGCTGAACCGCATATGTTACACCTGTATGGTTTTTCACCGGTGTGAATTCTTCGGTGATTCCATAAAGTTGAATGTCTCGCAAAAGTTTTTTCGCAAACTTCGCATTGATAAGGTCGCTCCCCTGAGTGTATTCTCTCGTGATTCTTCAAATGCGGACTCTGAGAGAATTGCATACCGCAAACGGTACACTTGAACGGCTTTTCACCAGTATGAACTCGACCGTGATTTTTCAAATACGCGGCTGTAATAACGAAGAAAAAATATATTTATATCGACAAACTCAGAATTCTTAACAAGATTGAACTATTAAATCATTTATAGCCAAATTCGTATAATTTTTGAAAAAATTTAGATCATTTAGTACCTTTAGCAAAAGCCAATCCGCAAACTTCACATTTAAATGGTTTATCCCCAGAATGAAGTCTCTTATGGGACCAAAGTGAAGAATAACGCGAGAAAGTACCATCGCAAACATTACAATGAAATGGCTTTTCAGCTTGATTTTGACTGTTTTGTTTACCTCCTGAAACACAAAAAAAAATTTATCTGATTTATAAAACTTGGACTTAGAATTAAATTTTTTTTTTATCCTCCACTGTAGGAAATTTATAGCTTTCATTTGGAGAAACCCCTGATTTCGAAATGAAAAATGTGAATTTTGGTCAATTGAATAAATTTTTTTTTACGCCCATAAAAAAAAATTTCCTTCAATCCTAGCTATAATTCTGATTTTGTTCGTTTTTTTTTGTCTTATTTAAATAACTCACCAATAAAAATTATACCCGTTCCGTTGCACTTGTGACACTTAGTGACACTAGTAACACCCCTTCGTTTAACTGGATGATGACCAGGCTTAATTGCTAAACGAAGTAAGCAATAGTACCGTTACAATATCATTAAACAAGTCTGCAGTTAAAGGTAACTTTTTCCTAAATATAAAAGCGTGAGAAAACCTACTTTTTTTAATTTTGGTTGGGTGATGTTCGCACGGGTCTTCGCTTCCACAATCTTCGCAAATCTGCACTTTTGGTTTCTGATGCATGTTGGTTTTATGACTTTTCAACTCTCCAGGTAGAGCAAAACAGGCACCACAAACATCACAAGTATACGGTCTTTCGGGTGTTGTTGCAACAGTCACAGTAGTAGGTGTTTGAACTACCACTTGCTGAGGTTGTTGTTGTAGGTTACTAGGTGTAGTGTTGTGGATTCGCTTATGATGATTTAATAAGCTCATATGACCGAAAACAAGTCCACAGATGTCGCACTTAAAAGTGGCATTATTCGCAGCCGCTATGGTCATTTGATTCAACAGAGTATTGTAGCCAACAGGTTGCACGTCAAAGCGATAACATCCTTTGTCGTCTGTAGTTATGGCACCGATCGTGCTCACTGCGTTTGTTTGCACCTTTTGCAACATATTGACATTATAGTAGAAAGGGAACTCTGCAGTGGCTGATTGCTGCTGCGATTTGTCTTCTTTTTTCTCAGATGTGACATACATCTGTTGAGATTGTTGCTGCTGCGACTGCTGCCCTTGAGCAGCCTGTTGCTGCTGTATCTGTTGTGGGTCGAACATGGCAGCTTATTGCTGTAACAGAATTATACATAAATTTATTTAGGTTCAGTAAAAATAAATCAATTTGAGTTTAAATGAAAAAACTTTACTTTTCTTCAACTAGAATCGTGTTTGTTTGTTCAAGGGGATACAATTTATGTGTTCAATTTATGCCAACATGAGATAGCTTAATAAGATTTATCGGAACTATCGATACAATTTATATCCGTATTGAATTTGGACAACATGTAGATTATTGTTGATCATATTACTTCTTTTTAATACTTAACACATTATCATTATAAAATTGCTATATTAAACAAAAATCATCATTATGAGACAAAATGGAACGAAGCTGTTGATTTGCATAGAAATAACAAATATGAATTTTAACATTGAGCTATTTTTTTTGCAAGCCATATAATATCAAGAACTCCAGCGAGTTGATCATAATTTTGTAAATAATTTGAAATCATATAAATAAATATACTTATGAAGTTCAAAAAACATTGTCGAGTCGAGTCAAATCCAGTCCACAGGGAATATTTTAAAAACCAGATCGCACAGTACGTAGCACCATCAAATGGTAGAGGCAACAGATGAAACTAATCTAGGTTTACACTTTTCAATACTTACACGTGAGATAAGTTGAACAAGCTATGTCGGCTAGATATTCAATCCGTGAATGGAGAATCCTCCAGTTGCCATGACGGCGACTTCCGAAAACGATGTGTTTCACGTTGCGATGTTTATCCACATAAATTTGAACTCTACAAATACCGTTCGGTCGATGCACAATACGCACGTACAAACGTTGAGAAACAAATGTACAAGAGTCAACGATAGTCCAAGTGTGTTTCGCAGGGACGTACGGGTCAGTTGAAAAAAAGCAGGACCAATGGCGATCAATGAGTAAAGTTGACTTTTACGCGAGTAACGGCTCGTAACCACATTCAACGCACCGGTCGAGGACGCAGCCCTTTTCTTGTTCGCAGTGCGAAATCAGCGTCACGTCACTAGTTTAACACGCGCTTGTCACCCGTACGGCGTTAGCCCGCGCGCAATAATCATGTCCTCCGAAGCGACGGTGGCGGCGGCGGCGGGCGGCTACACTCGTGCTTAATAAGCGCGCGACGGCGGCGGCTCTACCTTTCGCCGAGGCATGTAGGCAACAAAAAAAAATTACGAATCTTTTTTTTTTGTATCACGAGAACGCACGCACCAAGCACACTCGGTTCGATCTCTTTTCGACGGAAAGGAACGATTACGTAGCGACGCGTTAACGGCTTTTGACGCGGCTCTCCTCCTTTTTTTCTATAGGCCGTTACACGACGGTACGAACCGAGTATCGCCGACGGACTCGGTGGAAGCCATTACACGCGACGAGGGGGATAACAATGGGCGACACGGAACGCGCGCTGCGTTCCCCCGCCGATGCCTTCTTTTTTCCCCACCGCGAGGTAGCCGCGTTTTCGGACGCCTTCCGTTCGACCGACCTGTAACTGTCGGTGTAAAAAAGAATTCACCAAGGTCGACGAACGGCCGTTTTATTGGTCGATCGGACGACACCGCCACCTCGCTCGCTCCAATTATTGGCCAAAAAATCGTGGACTAAAAATCTACCAAACGACCGTTCTGCAAATAAATTTTTATTTTCCGCATCACTCGATATTTATTCGTCTTCGATTAACATTTTTTTCTATGAATAATTGATAATTATTCGTAATTCATTGTCGAAAATTCAGTAGAATTGCTTTCTCAATTTAACCGATTTTGGTTAGTAACTAACTTTAATTTTTTAAATAATCAATTTCGTAACAAATAACGTTATTTGTGACCTGTTTGCCGACTAATGATAAATATAAAATTTTTTTGATATTTCAATATTTCCGTTTCGTATTACAAATTCATGCTCGAAAACTAATATTTCTGTTTGAGATTACAATTGAAATTTTATCAATATCTGATACAAAAAAAACAGCGACGCTTTCGCTGTCGTTGCAATAAAAATTAAACTGGACAAAATCGCAACATCGTAGCCTGATAGGTTAGGTTGGTGTATTCTCTTACACAGTCCGCATCGTCAAAAACGAAATAACATCTTAATACCCATAACCATACCTAATAAAGTATGAAGAATACGAAACGTTCCGGTATCCTGTGCTAGAACTTTTAGAATAATTCAGGAAAATAGAATCTACGAAGACATTTGCAAATTTAAAAAATTTTGCAATCTTCGTATCTCAAAACTCTCTATTTATCCTAATAAATATTGAAATTTACGAAAAATCATGGCCGGAGACAAAAATCAAAGCGATATAGGCTCGGTTAGTTATGAATAAAACTTATTTTCAATATTTATATTATTTTAATTTTCTTCATGTTATAGAGTTCCGATGTCGATATTAGCTATGACGATCAACAGAAGATTAATAAATTCGCACGACAGAATGCGAAAATGGAAGATTACAAAGAGGAACTGAAATATAAACAGGTATCAAATATTGCTGTCAATTTCAATTATATTGATAAATAAGTGTTTATTTTCTACACATAAATTATTTTATAGAATGAGTTGAAAAATTTGGAAGATGCTTGCGATGAATTGGCTCTAATGGATGACGATTCAAACATACCTTATCATGTTGGAGAAGTATTCGTTAGTCAAGATCTTGAGAAAACACAGGTTACTATAAAACTTTGATTACTTTTTCAATGTTGCTGCTACATATTTATTATCTATTTACAAATTTTGTTATAATTTTAGAGTTGCTTAGAAGAAGCTAAGGAGAAAAAGAAGAATGAAATCACTAATTTAGAAGCCAAATGCACCGAATTAAGATCATTAATGACTGATCTGAAAACACAATTATACGCAAAATTCGGTAGCCATATAAACTTAGAGGCTGATGATGAATAAATTTATATTTGAAATTCACAAGAGACTAATTAATTTATAGGTATATATCTGAACTGTTGATTTAAAATTTTATAAAAATTTATACAAATTTTATGAATTTGGCACTGCCGCATAACTGTGCAATTATGATTATGATAAATGACATTGGTCATAGTAAAAAACATGGTATGCAATAGACCTGACAGCATTTAATATTTTTCATATTTACAAAATAAAATATGAATCATTCATAAAAGATGATATATTATTCAAAAAATTTTGGAATATTAGGTAAATTTTGACCACAAAACTGTTAATTACTATCATTCAAATTAATATATCAATACATATAATTGAGCAGCCATTGGTCACTATATTAGACGTTTTTTATAGCTAATATAATTACTTCAAGCCTTAAAAAGATGAATTTTGAAACGTCGCCAATTTTTTTATGGGTATACACATTTAAATCTTGAGTTTATCAAACTAAAAATATATGAGATAAATAAATAACTTTGTGCGAAAATTTATAATAAATAATATATAATTTATTTTTTCGCTATATTTACACTTCATTTATAAAAAGGAATACATTTTTCACATCGCGATGGTTGTCGTCGCGAAACGGGATCCGTTTTCTCCCTCCTCAACTTGTGATAATTTTAGTTTCACCTAGAGCAAAGTTAACCGCTAGTAATTAGATTACCTTCCGCAGTTGCACAATGTGTATTTCCGAGTTCACCATAATATATTGTTGAATTACTTTAATTTATGAAAACCACAAACATTGTTTGTTTAAACGAAAAAAATTTTTTATGTTACAATAATTACTTCATGAAAGTGAATTTTAGTTTAGTTTTCTTTACTTGTAATTAAATAATTTATATTTTTAATAACAATCAAATTTTTTTTCAACTCGAAAATTTATTATAGGTGTATAAATAGTCAGACTACTGTACATAACACAATTCATTATGGATGTTGCTAAGAAGCTCGTTCTCACTTTAAAACAGAAAAATAATTCGCATGTCGGATATGGTTTGCAAAAGGAATGTGAAGATCTCATTGGACATGTACTGCAAAATATGATAAAATCAAAGTTGCCTAATTTAGTATCAACTAAGAAAAATTCCGAGGATTCCATAAAATTCAGAGAAGAAGGTAAACAAGTTTTGGAACGTTTCTTAATTTTTAGTAAATATTCAAAATAAAAAAAAAAACATAATATATTTTGAAAATTTCACAATAAAAATTAAAGGTAATCAACATTTTGTGATGGGAGAAGATTACCAAGCAATCGAATGTTATACAATGAGTTTAGCATATGCTAGCACAAAAGAATTAATGTCTTATGCTCATGCAAATAGATCTGCAGCTTTATACAGGATAAAGTTGTATGAAGAATGTTTAATGGACATAGATACAGCCTTGCAATTAGGGTATCCAGAAGAGAAGAGGAAGAAACTCCAAGAAAGGGGAACCAAAGCTATAATTGAAATTAAAAAATTGCTTGTCATCAATGAAAATGATTCAAGCAATACAAAATTGATTATGAAGGAATCTTCTAATGACAACAAAAAGTCACAAATATTGAAAATTGAGAAAGATGATAACAACTTGAAAGAGAGTGCTATGTGTAAAAATAAATTGAATTTAGTTGAAAATTCTGTTAAAAATGGTGATAATAATACTGGTATTATAAAATCTGCATCTTGCGCAATAAAACCACCAAGATACTTAGATGATGAAGGACCATTACGGCTCAAATATGGTCCTAGCAAAGAAGCTTCATCCTTGAGTGATGGCATTGAGATTGTTTACACTGAAGAATATGGCAGACACCTTGTGGCTACAAAAAAATTTGAGCCTGGTGATGTAATCACAATAGAAGATCCATATGCTCATGTGATATATCAGGAGAGGTAAAAATTGTGATCCGATAATTGAATTGACAAATATTTATACTCAGTTGATTTCCAGATTTTATACTCATTGTCACAACTGCTTAACCAGATGTTGCAACTTAATACCTTGTTCCTCATGCCCAATAGCACAATATTGTTCAAAAGATTGTAGGAAAGCAGCATGGAATATGGCTCACAAACTGGAGTGTCCTATATGGGTTTTGTTCACGAATTTATTAAATGTCGACAAAGACAAAATTAGAATACTCACAAAAATTATCAGGCTACTAATAATCCTAACAAACAGTGGTAAGAATATAAAAGAATTACGCGAAGATATGAATAAAGCTGAAACAAATTCAGGTAATTAATTTTGATAGTTAATTCATTAAATAAACATTCTTATTAAGTTGAAGCAATTTTAGATAGCCGAACAGCTGGATTCACCGATGAAAAAGTCTTCGATAGTTTCAACGCGCGTTGTGCATTGAGTCTGGCTACTAACATGACCACTAGACCATTAATCGGCATAAGCTCGTTTGCCTGCATATCAGCACTCGCTACCGTTTTAATTGCTACACAAACTAAATTCTTCGGGAAAAAATACAAAACGACAGAGCTTAATAACACAGCTAATCTAAATGATTTAAAATTCTGCGGCAGCATAATGTTTCGCGCTTGTGTCATTATGTCCTCTAATTGCTTCTCAGTAAGTACTGATGAGTCATTTACAAGCATACATCTTCAGGCTAATTATAAAATTATATCATAATTATTATAATTCTTAATATATAATTATAATTTGTTATACAGTATACAATTACTATTATATAATTATAGAAAATAATAATTACGATTTACAATATTTCTCACTACTGATTCTCTTCAAATTTGTACTCCAGGTACAGCAAGAGCCAGGTATAAAATCTGGATCAGGATTATACGTGTGTCACAGTTTATACAACCATTCGTGTGCTTCAAATACTTTCCGGCACTTCGAAGGTTTGACTATGATAACTAGGGCCCAAGATCCTATCCTCCCTGGTGAACAGGTTTTCACGAGTTATGGAGCTGCCTATGCGTACATGACGCGATCCGAGAGGAAGAAAAAGTTGATGGACGATTACTTCTTCGACTGTAAGTGTTCTGCATGCATAGGTGACTGGCCTGTGTTCAACGACATTCTTCGGAATCACGTTGGATCGATAACTAAAAATCACAGTCTTGTGCAAAAACTGAAGCCTTTCAAAGAGAGATTGCTTCTTAACAAATACGATGTTGATGCTGTAAAAAATGTTCTCGCCATATTACACCAGGAAGTGAAACAACCATGCGAAGAGATTGTACATGCTCAACAATATCTGAAAAGTTATTATTTAGGTAAATTTAAAGATTGAAGTGGTAATTTTAGCTAATACTCACGCTTTTTTTTATGCTTTCAAATACATTAATGCTTAGTAGCAGCTATAATGTTTTAGTGCGTTTTCTGATGCTTACTAGCTTAATAATTGCTTTGTAATTGTTGATGTGCTGTAATAAAAAATTCTTTAATTTCTTTTCGCGTTCTTATTTTTGCTTAAGTATACCTTAGAACGATTTGTGAAATCGTATGTATGTATTTCACAATCTTTTCAAGTGAATTGAACGAGTAAATAATGAAATTATGTAATTCATTTAGATCCATGATGATCATCGTGCAGAAATAACGGAATAAATGATGAATATCGAAGCTGAAGCTACTTTTATTAAGATAAAGCCTCATATTTGTGTACAACACTATGAATGTGAAGTTTCTTCAGTGCAGAATAAATGATTATAATATTTTGTTATCGATGAATGAAGAACAATATTTTTATTACCAATTATGTTACATTAATTATCATGCCAGATAACACATACAAGCTACTTTTAATTGCGTGAACATATGAACTGAATTAGAGAGTTACACACTCCTCAAACTAAAATCTATCTTTTCAAAAGATGATGTGAAAATGATGTAGTATTTGAATATCAAATGAATCTAGTTTTGAATTTCTTTTTAAATATTACATCTTAGATTTATAGAGTACCAAACGTTTATAACACGTAGATTTACATGAGTACAAATGTACTACAGTCAAACTATTTTTTTTTAAGAAATTTAGTTGTTTATTATTAATAATAATTCATTAAAACTTTTTATAATTTTGCATATACGTTGTATATATATATATATATTGATACGTATGTGCACATTAAACTTACATGCAAGACTTAATAAAGAAGACCAGTCAGAAGTTTGTTTTTTATCTATAATATCAAAAAAAAACTGTTCTGATAAAAAATAAAAAGAATGGAAAAAATATAAATTTTTAAAACTCATATTATGAAAAATATGATGAGATAAATTCAGTAATGAAAATTCCAGGTTGAAATTTCACATTTCAATCATACTTTTAAAGAATAAAATTTTAGATGAAATTAATTTTTCAATTAATAACTATATGCTTATCGTTAACTGTAAGACATGCTTTTCCAAATTTTTCAAAACTTAACGTTTTTTAAAAGTTTCTATTCTTTGAGAAATTGAATTTTTCTTCTAAATTTTTTGTAATTTCTATGATGCTTACAGATAAATTAAAATCGACCGACATTAGAAAAAGCCGCAAATAGAGGTGTAGATGTTGTAGACGGTTGCTGGTCACCTATGTTTTTTAATAAATTACCTTGTAATAGACTATCGAGAGCTTTTTGTACTGTTGGGTCATTCAAAAGTGGTGAAGGTGACACTCCTGTAGGTGCTGTGGTTGATACGGGAGCTACACTCGAAGACGCTGTGTAATATAAAAGAAAATGATATGAAAAAAATGTCTTCTAAATTTCTGCAATATTGACGATTCGGTATATTTTTACCTGGCGTCCAAGTTGTGGGAGGTACTGGCGTAGGCGCTGAAACTGGTGCTGGTACCGGACATGGGACTGGAACTGGAGCTGTTGAACTTGTCTTGTTACTGTTCAATATATTTAATATTCTGGATTGTAATTCTGCTTGTTTTGGGTCACTAACTGCGATCGTGGTAGGAGGCAAATCTTTTGCATCGCCTAATTCTACTTGTACTTGCTCTTCACGTTTCATTTCTAAATATTTTATAACTCTATCGTATTGAAGAACAGTGAGTTGGCGGTTGTCGGCCAATAAATTTAAAAGTGCCTGAATTGCATCTGGATGTTTGTCATTTAATGCGGGGGTATTCAGAGGAATTTGTCGAATTCCTGCTTTGTAGTTCGTGAAATTTCTGGAAATCAAATTAATGGCATCTTCCACAGGCATATTTCTATGTTCTGTAATGTTAAAAAAATTATTTTAATAAATACGAAACCAAATAACATAAATTATGCTTATTCTGTAACAATACAACAGTATTACCTTGTGGCAGTCCATGTAAAATATTTAATGTAAGAGAATGATGTTCTTGATTACTAGGTGTTACAACCACAGCATATAAACAACCTCGGCTTGCAATGTTACCCAAAACTTGACTGAGAAGTACATCTTCATTTGGAAATAACAAATCAACTCTGAGACCATTTTTTTTCAAACGTGCTTCTATCATTTCTGCGTATTCTCTGTGGTTGTGTTTTTAAAGTTAAAATATAAAACTGTTAAATCATATAAAGCTTAATTTTAAAGATATATACACTTACGTTAATGTTCTATTGACAACAATTATTTCACAGTCATTCTTTTCAATATTAGATGTTTGATAATCATTAGATTGATTATTATTACTGTAAAGAAAATTTATTGACTTGTAGAAATGTCATTAAATCAATTTTGAAGTAACAAAAATAACTCACCCAAATCCCATATTGACATCTCTTATTGGTGGTTTGAAATCATCCCTATCAAATCTTGCTCCACTATCATTAAAAGAGTCTCTACCAAATGAGTTGTTTCTGGGCTTTTCACCTGGCTTATTGTGCTCCCAATCGCGATTGGTTTTTTCATCAGCCCTAGGGGTTCTATTTAATGGACTACGATCTCTGAAGTTATTACCACTATTGTCTAAATTTTTGTTTCTATTCTTTCCACCTCTAGTTCCTCTTCTTACTGGTCTTCTTTCATTTCCAGGTGTATTATTCATGGGGTTTTGATTTGAACCACCTGAGTTCAACTGATTTCGATTTTGATTTCCACCTATTAATCGATTTTGATTACCACCTTGCATAAATGGAGAATTATTAGATTTATTTTGATTTGGTCCACCAAATTGATCATTTCCACTTCTGTTCTGATTTCCATTTCCAAATTGATTGTTCATACCTCTATTCTGATTTGCATTATTAAACTGTTCTGCTTCATTGTTACAATTGTGATCTGTATTTGAAAATTGATCACCCCCCATATCTCTGGATTGATTGCTCTCATTAAATTGCTCATTATCCCCACTATGGTGGAGCATATTTCCACCACCTTTCTGATTGTTCATATTCTGATCGTCATTTCCGAAACTTTGATTCTTATTCATGAAGGATTGATTTCCACTAGAATAGTTCTGATTCCTGTTGTTGAATGAATCATTATTACTATTAAAAGGCTTATTGGCATTAAAGTGATTGTTATGCATTTGAGGTTTTCCTGGCCCAACTGAATTTGCATTCATATTCCCTGGAGAACTGTTGTTTTGAGAATCTTTTTTAGCAGGACGAACATCTTAAATGATATATTAAAACAATTATCGAAAAATCAATTATCAATGATGACTAGAAATATTGTTACAAATGTAAATAAATACCTATTCGGCGTCCCTTAAACATTGATCCATTTTCATTTTGAATAGCTTTTTGAGCAGATTCTTCATTGTCAAATTGTACAAATCCAAATCCACGATTAATAAGCGAACCCACTATTGTTCCATACTTAGAAAAGTGTTCTTCTAATTCATGTTTTGTGACATCATCCGTTTGAAGATGTCCCACAAAAATTCTACTACTAACTGTAGCAGGATCCTTTAGAAGCCTTGCACTCATTTTTTTAAACTGATTTATTTATTACTCTCCTATAAATTCGATATATTAAGTTGTAAAGTTATTAAAATATTTCGAGAAAATTTAATTAAACTACTGTTATATTAAGACAGGCGTAAATAAAAATATTTTGACAGGGTTAAGAAGCATAACTTGTTGCAAATGAAATTCAAATTGTTATGGCCAATAAGACGTTCGCGATAATAATCAATAATATTAATTACCTATTATTTCAATAATTAAGCGGAAATCATTAGTTTTAAACAAACGTCAGAATCAGAATTGAAGTCGCGACAAAACGACAAATTCGGTATTTATGTATACATTGTTTTTCAGTACTGTTCTAATGTTGTCTGTCAGAACTTTAAAGCTACCACGTATACTTATTTTTAGCTTGATTTCGAATATCTCGTTGTGGTTGGACAACTTTCAGCCTCATATTTAAAGTAGCATTATGTGATAAGTTTAAGAATTTAAATTAGAGACGTTAAAAGTTTCTCAATCTATTAAGTGTTTTTATCAAATTACAATTTATAGAATACACAATTTTGTTGCGGAATTCAGTATAAATGAAAAATGACAGTTCGTAGAATTAGTATGAAGACATAAACTTCGCTTCCTGTATTTTCATGTTCAGCTTGTAAAATATTTTATTATGCCCATACATCGGGCACATAATCATTAAAGACCTCTTTAAAATATGTTATTTTTCTTCGCAATATGAACTTATTTTAATCTCATAGAACGGCTGGTAGAGGAATTAATATAAATAGGTCGTCGTCTGAATAGGACTTAATATTTGACGTTACTTTTCAAAATATTTAAAGATGTCACCCCTGTGGGGCGTAATGGAGGAATCGTAGTAGCCAATTGCGAATGGAACATAACCTACGTGTTAGCGTCCTTTGTATAATTTAGCTCAGTAAACGTTTTTTAAGTGTCATTGCAAAAAGAAATTCGAAATCAGAATTTGAACACGGAATTCAGGTAATTACAAATTACTGAATTTCATGACTGAATGAAAAAATTTATCCTGTGAAATTTTACCTACTGAATCCTTTATGTCACTAATTCTTCATATACCCGAGTTTTAGACCGTTTATGGGAACTATGAATCTTGTTTACCTTTAAATCCCCTACCCAAAATTTCAAAAATAATTAAAGTGAAAACTCGAGAAGTTAAATTACTGCTTATTTTTCATTTAAAAAAGATTTGAACTAAGGAGAGCATTTAATCAAATATAGTATGACTATACATATAGATATATATATAAATATACATATGTAGGTATATATGGCAAAATTGTATCATAAAGCTATTTAATTTATTTGTTATACATTAGCATTTTTACACATAGCTATCCATTTGAAAATTTATATTTATTTTTGCTATGAATATATAAATTCATTTGATTATTTATTCCCTTTATATTGTTTGAACAAGTCAGAACATGTTTCATATTCTCCTTTTTCAGTGAAAACAGTCTCATGATCGAAATAAGATAAGAGCTGGAATGGATCCTGCAACAGTTATTGCTCTTTGCAAAGAGAATATACAACCACTACGTTATGGACGAAATGCTACTCAGTTAGGAACTGCTTTGAGAGCAGAAGAAGATGCTGATGCTCAACAATGTTTAAATGAAGAGAAACAGTATGATAATTCATTATTGCAAGATGAATTACAAAATTTCTTCCATAAATATTGTTTTGATAAGATTTTTATTCTTCATTTTGCAGAATGTTTGAAGATGCGATTAAAAATTATGAGGGTAATGATCCTTTAGAAAACTGGTATGAATATATATTATGGGCGGAACAAAGTTATCCTAAAAGTGGTCATGAATCACCATTAAATCGGCTACTGCAACAATGCTTATCAACATTTGAAAAAGAAGTTAAATACCATCAAGATCGTAGATATATACGATTGTGGATAAATTATGTAATATATCAATTATGAAAATTTTCTTGAACAGATTGCATTAGTATATTATATCTTTATTTTTTTAAAGATAAGTATGCAGAAAAATCCTTTAGAACTATATCAATTATTATACAATAATGGGATCGGAACAATGGTAGCTGACATGTATAGAGCTTGGGCTTTTGAATTAGAACAGATTGAGGATTACAAAAGAGCTGATGAAATTTATTTGATTGGTTTGACTGCTCGTGCAGAACCACTTAATGAATTAGATTTCGCTCATAAGTAAGAACATTCCTAAATGATTTGCTTTCTCATTTCAATCTCATAGACATATTGAATATTGAAAATGATTTTTTTACAGAAATTTTCAATTAGCTGTTGCTCGAAAAACTTTGGGTCGTAAAGAGGATGGTCAAGAATCATCAGTAACAGAACAGAGGTTAGCTTTTAGTTCATTGAGAGCAATTAAAGCTGGTAAAAGAGTTAGTAGTTTACGTACTGGTCATCGTGTTCGTGATTATGTTCCTGGCGTTGTTCCACAATCTATGTCATCTGCTCACATGGGTCAATCTAATTCCAAAATTCAAATATATCAGGTGACAAAAAATATGAATAATTTAGAAAATCATAAAATTTATTTTTATACAATATACATGAATTGAATGTAATTGCTTTTATTTTCAATAATTCAATATAAATTCCAGGATGATATGGTTCGAGATGAAAAAGGAATGAGTATATTAGATCATGTTCCTATAGAAGACACAGTACACAAAGAAAATACTTTAAAACCGGGACCTTGGAGTAATAATAATAAAAAAGGTCCATTGGTGGTATCAAACATTAAACCATCATTCAAAAGTAAGCAATGAAAATTATAAAATTGTTTTTGATCATTTTTCATGATTAAAAATTGTATATTCTAGTTCATGAAGATCAGGATAGTTTCGATATGGATAAATTAAAACTATTTCCAAATCATGTACCATTTTTTGATGGTAGAAAATATCCTGAACACTCAGCAATACCCGTTTATGTACCTGATATATCAAATCCAAATGTTACACTTAAGTGTCATTACCCAAAAGACTTAGTTTATGCAGATAATGTTGATCGCAGCATGGAAGAAATAAGGGCATCAATGTATTTTAAAAAGAGGTATTTAAAATTTTCTAATTGTTGTAGTGTTTTTATGAGTGGTTGTTAAAGAATATATATTTTAAAATAGGCAAAATTCAAGCATGGAACAAAAACATCAAGAAGTTAATAGAAATATGCAGCCCTATGATAATAGATTTCAAACTTCTCAGCCTGTTTATGATAATTCATATGAAATTCACAGGCAGCACCAATCATTTGAGAGACATAATGTCATACAAAAACCAGAAAATTTGCCTGGGGAGACAAGACACATCGATTCGGTAAACGTAGGACAGTATCAAAATTTGAATGAACAAATGATACATAAAGAACTTCATAATGGAAATAACCAAAACATACACGACCAAAGATATAATACTGGATATTCCAATGTTATAAATCGAGATGATCGCGACGCGCAACTCGAACGAGAAAGACAACAGAGAGAATCTGAATTAGAGCGAGAAAAATTAATCGCGAGGCAACGAGAGTTTGAACGTCTTCAAGCAGAAAGAATAGCAGCCGAGAGGATGGAAGCCGAAAGAATTGCTACAGAGAGAATGGAAGCTGAGAGAATCGCCGCTGAAAGAATGGAGGCCGAGAGAATCGCCGCTGAAAGAATGGAAGCTGAGAGAATCGCTGCTGAGAGAAGAATAGAGGCAGAAAGACTTGCAGCTGAACGAATTGAAGCTGAAAGAATTGCTGCTCGACAGATCGTTGGTGAATTCAGCCCGCAACCGAAAATCCAATATTCCGATTATATGCGCCCCCAATCAACTTCTGCTGAATCTGCAGAACGACTACTCGGTCAAAGTCTAACGATGAATACAAAAGAAGCTATATGTGAAGTACAAGATTTATGGCGTTCTCCTAATACTTCAACTTCCAATATACAATATAGAAGTCCTTCGCCAAAAGTACTAGACAATAGAAATAAATTCCCTTTTAATATACATTTGGATAGTTCAATGACTCAACATGTAATGTCAACTAGTAAACATCATTCTGGATATAGTATGCAAACGTATCATGGGCAAGAGAATCAGCAAAATTATCAACCTGCATATTCCGCTAATCCCCACCAATCAATTTACGAGGATCATAATTTACAAAATTCTTATCATTATCAGATGCAGGTAAATACTACTTTCGTTTTTGCAACAGAATTTTGATTACTTATAATTAATATGATTGCAGCAACATCTCAATCAGCAAGCACAAATTCCGCATTCTAACCATCCAGGACATATGATGGAACCTCATCAGCAAATATCACACCACGTATCTCCGCATCAGCAGCAACAGCAGCAGGCACATCATCATCATCACCATCACCATCATCATCAACAACCACATCAGCATCAGCATCACGATCATCATCAACTACGCCCACAAAACCACGTAGAACAGCATTCAATACATAATCAGTCGATGAACCATCACCCGATTGAACAGCAACACTATCAATATCAGCAACATCATCCACAGCAACAAATGACAATGCACCATTCTGTATACAGCAACGCGTTACCTTCGGATGTAGGATACCAGCAGTATCAACCACCGCTGGACACGTCTCAAATGCAACCCATTCCGCAACCAAAACAATTGCATTATACTCCGTATACTGAAGCAAATAACGAAGTACCTCTTAACAGTTACTTCAACAAGCCGTACAGAATGCCTCCTGATTTACCATTCATAAAGTCCCCGGCTAATAATCGTAGAGATTTGAAATATCACGAAAGTACAGAAAACAAAGAAAACGCTGTTTCGCTTGAATATAATGTACCTCCCATAACTAACGCTTTAAAGCAAACTGAAGAAACCAACGCCGAGGTAGATGAAAGTCTAGGAGTTGGTCCTTTATTTAATACAAATGACACTTGTTATACAGAAGCATTTAATGTACAACTAGCTAGTTCCACTCCTATCAATAGTCATTTTAGACAATCATACAGGAATAAGGATTCTGTACAATTTCCAAATGAAAATCTTCCACCTGAAAAGTACGTATCTGTTTTTACACGTAAAATGGATTGATCGTCTCAATATTGTTTAACCGATGTATTTCAGTATTCCAGACGTGCCTAATGTTGAAGCAGATGATAAGTTAAGTGTGATACTAGAATCTACTCGCGAATACGTTTCGAGCAGTTCAGGAAGCAGTGCTCATACTAGAACAGCTGGATTCACTTTAACAAAAGATGAAATTGGTTCAGTCAAGGATCATACACAATTATGTAAGTTAATTTGCTCCTCTCAGTAATTTTAAGTGTTATTATTATGAAATTAATTTTCATCGTTTCACGTACAGCCAAAAAGGACCCATACAATTCGACTTTGCACAATACTGAACATACTTATGATCAGAAAATTCGTGCGCAAATTCAAGCTCTTCATGCTCAAAGTCCTCGTACAGTTCAGCGAAATGTGGATGAGATTACTTCAGAGATAAAAAATAATTGCGATCTTCGTAAAGCAATTAATTTCAACACGAATAATGAAGAAATTTCAAAGCAAAAAGTTGACTCGATGGAATGTGAGGATATTGAGCCAATGGAGGAAGTGGAAGAGGAAGAATTTAAAATTCCACCAGGAGATATAAACCCTTTTGATAGGAATTTGATAGCGGGACTTCTTAGAAATCTTCGTTTCCCGCAACCACGTCATGCAGAAGGATATGTAAAATTGAATTCTAATTTGAATAAATTTGTGCCTTCAACGACGATTACACTCGGTTAGTATACGATTTTTGGAATCGGCTTGCCAATTTTTAATGAATTATCAATATCAATTTTGCAGGTAATGATGTATATGATTTGGATAAGTGCCTTGGAAAGGGAATGTATGGAACTGTGTTTAAAGCTGTCGATTTGCAAACAGGGAATGTTATTGCTCTCAAAATGCAAAGACCTGGTTGGGTTTGGGAATATTATATCGCAAGAGAAATAAAAGCACGCCTTACCGACTCACATATGGTTTGTTTTTCTTTTTCACTAAAAAAAATTTCGATAAATATATAATATTAATGATTTTAATTTTATAGCTTCGCGGTTTTATGGACGTTACAAAGGCATATGTCGCTGATAATTGTAGTATTTTGGTTTCTGAGTTTTCCAAGTATGGAACATTGCTAGCAGTGAGCAACCAAATAAAAATTTCCACTGGTAAACCTTTAGCGGAGTGTCTCGTTATGTTTTTCACTATTGATATGTTAAAAATAGTAGAACATTTGCACAAATGTCGTATAATACACGGCGATATAAAACCAGACAACTTTTTGGTTATGCGTTTGTAAGTACTCACAGAACTGACAAATTTTTTTCGTGATATAAAAAAAATTTTTGTTACACATAGGCCTAACGAAGATGTACGACCAACGATTCAACTTATTGACTTTGGATGTAGTATAGATATGACATTGTTACCTGAGAATACGACTTTCAAGCAAATTATTAAAACAGAAGATTTTACATGTACAGAGATGAAAACTGGAAGACCATGGACATATCAGACTGATTTGTACTGTTTGGCAGCAACGAGTTACTGCTTATTCTTCGGAAATTATATGAGAGTTTCCCAACAAGGTGGTCGTTGGTGCATCAATGCTAAAATACCTAGGTACGTATTATAAAAACTAAATATTCATAGATAACTTGTTTTAATAATTTTGCTATTAAATATTTATAAAAAAAAATTTCTGTCAATGTTACAGATACGCTAAGAAATCCGCATGGGAACCATTCTTTCATGATTTATTAAATATCGAATCTTGCGATAAAATGCCAAGTTTAAGTAGACTACGGAATTTAATGGAAGAAGCTTTAAGCGAATTGCCCTTCGACTCGCAGTGTCGAGGATTTTGTAACACACTTAATAACCGATAACAGTAACTGATCAACTTTCTTATATATGTTATATTCTAATGTGTGCACATAATTATTAAGAAATCTATTATTACTGTGCTATTTATTATAGACGTAATAGTGATGAAGAGGAATAAGCTGTTTTAGCAAACTATATGAAATAAATCTATATATACATACATATGTAATATTTATAATGTAACGTAATGTTTATAAAGTAATAACATGTAATACAAATAAACTCTGGTTTCATAAATGGTTAATGGTTTTTATTTTTTGAAAATTGACCCCACTTTCGCTATTCGTTATGAAAAAATTTAACGACATAATGGAATGACTAAAGATAAAACTATGTATAGTTTCTTGAATACAAATATGGAAGAAAAATGTCGTAAAGGTTTCTGCGATATAACCGATTCATGATTTTATTAATTTTAGTAATTGAATTATAATATTGAGATTATAATTGCAGAATTTTTAGAGTTTTCGAAATCGACCAATTTCTATAATAGCATTTTATAATTATTTATGGACTGCAATAGAAGTTATAATCCAGAATTGAAATGAAATGTTTTATAAAATTTCAATGTTTTCATTGTTAGGAATTTAAAAAAATTGAATAATGGAAAATTAATTTTGATGTTATAGCCGTTCAAGTATCAAACTATGCAGAGTAGGCAATATAAGGATGCGTTCGGAAACTCGGGCGGTACCCGCGAGAGTTATCTGTCTCGCTTTAACCTGTGAAATTAAACAGAGATGAGATAATTCAAAGAAGCGGTGAACGAATAATCAAACAATAGTGAAGTTCAGTAATTCGTACATGCTCGAGAAAATTTATTTTAACCAAATTGTGTTTCCTATCTTTCCTTTTTCAAAAATAGATCATACGAAAGTTACGACATTACTCCCGACAAGAGTTAATTCGGTTAAATAGGGAAATTTTTCAAACTCGGTTAATTAAAAAGTATGGCGTTCCCCTTGGACATGCGCAATGTGAGGTTTTGACATCCGGAAATCGGTTGAGTGACCCGAGACGCTGAGAACTTGGGTTTTTGGTTTGGTTTTGGCGTGGAGTTGGCTCTGAATTGTTTTATTACGAAGGAAATCGCGTGAATTCAGTAATGCAGTGAATTTTTTATGTATCAAAAATGAGACTACGCGAATGATCGGGGAATTTCCTGTACATTATGAGTGAATGTCTGTCAATATGCGAAACGCGAGGTGGGCTCGTCGCTCCGGTCAAGGCGAATTGACTTTTCAATTGGGAAAAGAATTCGAGAAGAATGTAGACGATTCGAAACACTGAATTCCGTTCGATTCCTGTCTGTACATGTTCTATCTCTACAGATTGTAAAAGAAAAATGACCGCGTGATCATCGCAAACTGTACGATAATGTTGGCAACAACAATTTCTACTTATAGATGAAATATCATTCATGATATAATACAAAAGTAGATATAACAAACAAGCAGAATGGACGAATGCATGCTTAATGACTTGTTAGAATGCTCGGTCTGCCTTGAGCGGCTGGATACCTCCAGTAAGGTACTACCATGTCAACATACATTCTGTAAAAAATGTCTTGAAGAAATAGTGAGTACGCATAAAGAATTGCGATGTCCGGAGTGTCGAGTGCTGGTTGATGCAAAAATTGACGATCTACCACCTAATGTCTTGCTGATGCGTATTCTTGAAGGAATGCGTAATGCAGCACCAAAGGCAGCTAAAACTCCACAGAAAACTAATTCCGGACCACAAAGACTATCTGGTGGACACCAAGTTTATGCAACACCAACTGTAACGTTAAATTCAACACCAGCAGTACAGACCACTGAACCAATTAGGTATTCAAATGCTGCTGCAAAGCAGCCACTTATCCATAACCATACGTATGGAAGAGCTATTTATGATTATAATTCTAAAGTAGCTGGGTTAGTATTTAAAACTTGATATTCGTAGAATAATAATTTTCAACTCTATTATTTTTATGTGCTATTCTTTCAGTGATTTGAATTTTAAAAAGGGTGATGTAATTGTACTTCATAAAAAAATAGATAATAACTGGTATTTTGGAGAATGTGGATCCAATCATGGAGTTTTTCCAGTGTCCTATGTACAGGTATTTTATATTCATACAAGGTCATATAACAATCTAATAATATGATAATGATGCAATAATATAAATATTTCTTTGTCAGGTGATGACTCCTCTGCCTCCACATGTACCACAGTGTAAAGCATTATATGATTTTAGAATGACAAGTAACGATGAAGATGGATGTCTTACGTTTAATAAGGTAATTTTTTAATTCTTTTTATTATTTTATTCATTTTTACACGCTCAAATTCAACCAGAATAATTAATTATTCTATTGGTACAGGGTGAAGTTATAAGCGTTATAAGACGTGTAGATGAAAATTGGGCTGAAGGTAAATTACTAGACAGAATTGGGATTTTTCCATTAGCGTTTGTAGAATTAAATAGTGTGGCCCGAGCCTTGATGAAATTATCAAAAAAGTGAGTCGATCAGAAATATATTACTAACTTTTTATAATTATTATAATTAATCGATTATTATTTTTATCACATGTAGCGTTCAGCCAGGTCCATCAAGATTAGCACCTCCCACTCCAACTAACGAAGAAACAACCCCCCTCATTCCAACTGATCATTCTCGTAGTATTCAGGCAAGTCAGCCACGTGCGCAAAGAACTCAGGTGAGAATTTGTCATGTTTTTATTAACAAAAAAAATTACCAAATATTAATTATTAAGTATTATTCTTATAGAATGCAGTTCTACCTATATCAGAAACTAGTTCTACATTATCTTCAGAAGGAAGCTCTACAACTACAACCTCCAATACACCTAATAGTTCTAGTACATCTAGTAGCTCTAGTACCACTCCTAGCAGTCCAGGCAGTCCAGCTGTTTCTCCTCCCGCTGTAAGCAATCGGCACAACGTCAAACGTCACAGTTTTACAGCTACAAATTCAGGACATGCACATCCTCATCATAGACATAGTGCTGAAATACTTAGTCCAGTAATAGATGTAACTCTCAATGCCAGTAGCAATGGCACTGCAAATGAGTCGTTTTCCCTCGGACAAGTAAATATTCAATAATTTTAAATGCAAAATATTTCACATTTACCATATATTTCATTATCTTTCAACAGACAAGCAACAGTAATGCCGATCACAATCTCCGTCATCGAAGAAGTGGTAGCAGTGATTTAGTTTTGGCACAACCGAATCAAACTCCCCAAAACAGTGCATCAACCAATACTCATCTACCGGCAGCTTATATAGCCCTTTATCCGTACAAACCTCAGAAAGCTGACGAGTTGGAATTGAGAAAAGGCGGGATATATATGGTTACGGAACGTTGCCAAGACGGCTGGTTCAAAGGAACATCGAACCGTACTCAGAAGTGTGGAGTGTTTCCTGGAAATTATGTTGCTCCAGCAAAGTAAATAATTCTGTTCTTAGCAAGCGACTCAGTTTAATCGTTTACAATATTCAGTAGAATTAATGATTGAAGTAAAAATTGAAACTATTACTAACAACATTACAAACTATTTATTCATGATGTGATGAATAATTATTTGATACTCCTTTGTAGATGTCAGCGTGCATTATGTCGTGGATCACCAAATACGCTGCAACAGCCGAATGTACCAATATCAACTGTGCAGAATAGCAACGACTCACGACCAATTTCGACGTATACGAGACTTTGTAATCCACGTGCCCTACCTCCCCCAGAATTGCCACCGCGAGCTATGAGCCCCATGCCAGCTATATCTTCTTCTTGGCACGGCCAGAGTCAAGGAAATGGACAAGACTGCAGCCCTCCACGATACCCTGAGCAAAATATCACGGTTAATCCTCTAGGTCGTAGTCATAGCGCCGTAATGACATCGAACACTCGTGAGTAGAGTTTTTTGTACAGATTTGTATTTTAATTCACATCTCGAATAATTGACTTTTAACGCAGCCTCTCCAGGTAAACAAGCAATGTTGTCTCCCTCGATGGTTATGACGAACTCTGTTATCGCCGCTGGTGCAAATTCAGCTATGAATGCTGCGGCCGCTGCTGTTACACCCACCGCGTCTGAATTGAATGGTAGTCCGAATAATACGCTGCGAAATCCGAGTGGAGCGATGTTGCCTTCTGCCATGAATAAGAATGCAGAAAAGGTAACAAGGATGACAGAATTTTTTAGCTATTAAATTTTTTTAAATTATATAAATGAAATCAATGAATTAATTTTTTTGTAATATTGTGATAAATTTCAGCCGAAAGAAAAGAAAGATAAATGCGTATCATTAATGCGCCGCCTAACTAATATAAAGAAGTCGAAATCTCCACCACCTATAACTTATTCGATGGATAATCCCGTTTTCGAAGACACAAATGCTGTAAATCCGATGCATGTCCGGTAAGCGTGGTTTTTGGTTTGTTGTCCATTAGACGCTTGCGTACATACTAAGAGAGCTTGTATGATATTTACAAGTTACATGTATTTGTATGATCGTCCATTGGTATGCTTTTATGTGCAATATGTAGTTTGTTGTCAGTCATACGCACGTATTGCTTGAACGTTCTAATCGGCATGATACAGTTTTGCAGAACACTTAATTCACGTAAATTAAATTACGCAGATCATTACGTGGGCCATTTACAACGATATTACTGTACAGAATTGTCATTGAATCAAAATTTCGACAGAAAGCGTGAAGTTTTTTATTATACATTTCATACTTAGTCTACCGGGCTTAATTAAATTTTAAAAAAATTTCATGTCGTTAATGTAAAATGAAACCTTTGTTTTAATGTGCCTGAAAACTGGTGCATTGGTTTAAAACCAGATCGGGGTCTTGTCCGAGTCAATTGCTACAAGTTGGACCTACACAAGAATTAAATGCTTCAAACAACCAGCAGCGCTTGTGTTCAACCTCTATACAGGGACATATTACGGCTTCGCAGAGATTAAAACATAAAGAGAGAGTCTCTTTACCTGTTTCGTTTATACAGAGGTTAGTTTAGAGTATTTGTTCCTGCTTATCGAAGGGGAATACGATATTGACAAAAATCCAAACTGAAATTTTTCAACAATTCACCACATGTAATGTGTATTATTCGTACACGAGTGTTGATCGTAAAGTTTTCTTTCACACATTAAAAATACATTCAATTTTTATTTCATTAATATTTGTCACCAAGCATGATTTTATGCATTTTAGTGAGTTAAATTATACAAATTTTTTATTTTTATGATGAAAATTTATTTGTATTAACTACTGCACGCGATTTATTCTGGAAATGTTTATAATTAAAATATTTAAAAATTATATAACTAGTTTATGTTGTAAATTTTATGTATACAAGATTTTTTTAAATTTTCAGAATCTGTAGCCATAAAACTTCATTTTAATTGTATCTTTTATTTTTTTAAAAAATAATAGATCAAACGAATCAAGTGGAGTGAATAGTAGCGAAGTAGGCAATCATCATCGTAAAAGTAACTCATTAGATGCTGGAATACGTAAACAGACAAAACCACAACCTTCATCTCGCGACAGGTATATCAAAAGAACATTATTATCATACCTGCTAGATTGATTTGCTTTATCACTAAAATTGATATTGCACATATTACAGAGAACGCGTTGATAGATTTCGTTGTATTGTGCCGTACCCTCCTAATAGCGAATTTGAGTTGGAACTGCGCGTTGGTGACATTATTTTTGTACATAAGAAAAGAGAAGATGGTTGGTATAAAGGCATGCAGCAACGTACTGGACGAACTGGACTCTTTCCAGCGAGCTTTGTCGAGGCTTTCTGAGATACGGCACCCAGCTGTTTAGTGTTAGAAACCTGTATATAATAGATTTGTTTTTTCTTTGTGTAGATTTCGCAGTATTCAGTTTTATCGGTTTGTCATTTCGATAACTATGCTTAAATTTTAAGAAGTAGTCAACACTTAAAATTAATTATACTAATGGGTTTTATTATACGCCACAAACATGTATTTTATCATGGACGCGATGAATTTTCCGTAATGAGATTAATGAAAATGCAATTGTAGAGTAACGATTAAATTACCAATCGATTTTCATTACTCCCATTACTAGCACAAAGTATATGCTGTGAGCAATAAGTAGTAGATACGACACATTAGATGCTAATAATGAGGTCTTTGAAAGAAGATAGAAATAGTTACGATTTTTACTATGACTATCGTAACTATTGATAAATTAAATTTTTCATAATTTTTTCAATTCTATTACTGTAATGGTAACAGTGGAGTTTTATTCACATTTGACCAAATAAGAGCTATGTATGATTATACATGAACTATTTAATATATTAAGAATAAGATTATAGAACCAATTATGAGTCATTGAACGACGTATATCAAGTACAGGTAATTCTGTTTTTCGATTGATGAGAAAAAATTTCTTGACAATCTGAATGTGAATTCAGAATATCGTATATCAGTTTGTGACTCGTTACGTTCATATTTATCTTGATATGTTTTGTATGAACATAAACCAATTATCTTCATATAAATGTCGATATGCAGGTTTTCATGAGTTTCCTAATACCATAATGTCGATTATCTTTAAATTGTTTCATTTTACATCAAGTTATTATGTATATTATACGTATACTAGTTATTGTGCCGGTATTGAACATTTTGAAAATGGTCGACCATTCTGAAAAATCATATATTTGAAATGCATATCAAAGAATACTTTTGAGTGGTACATTACTGTAATGTGACTTCCTACTTTTATTATTAATTTTTTCTGAAGAGAATGAAAAAAATTCTTTTTATTCTTCGCGTGTTTACTTTTATATCTATTTGTCATCTAAGACAAATGTTATCAAATACTCTTTGTAATCAACATCAATATTTATCAGAATTTTCATTTTTATTTCTTTTTAAGAAAATTATTATACATAATTTAATGTAAAATGTATTTTGTTGTATATTGTCTGACAAAATTAAAACTGCCATTAGCGAGTAAACAAATTTACACAAAAAATTATGTAAATTTATAGTTTCAATGCAGTATTTGAACTGCTTTTTATGAAAATGTTTGACGTATTTGATTTAGAGTCACTCACTATTTTTACTTATAATTTTAAACGTGGCATTGCATAAAGAAATATCTTTGGTTAAAAGTGATAAATTGATTTATTTTAACTCTTATCTGTACATTTACTTGGCCTAACATTGGTAAATGTATGGATTCGAACAGTTGAAAATGTTTTTTAGTTATTATTTGAGAGTGTAAGAGTTAATTGTTTGAAAAACTGTTTTTATTTGCAATGTCTAAAATACGATCATGAGTCTGAAATTACATAAAACAGAATATTTTGTTGAAAGAATAATTAGTTGAATTTTAACCACTCTTTTATGTTGCTATAAATATTGTGTGAAAACTATAACGATAACGTATGCTTATACTTGAATACCGTTATCCTAGTTCATAATTTTTTACATAATGTAAGATATTTTTTAAGAATTTAGTGCAATTTTACTGCGTACTACTAAGCGTGCAATTCTTTTTTTTGCTATCGCTCAATCGTTCAAGCTATTTTCAATTGTGCTTCTTTCGAATGACAAATTCCGTTAAATTATTTATGTACATAAATGTGCTTCCATATTTTAGGTACACATAATTGAATTTAAAACACGCTTTACTTTGATGAAATTAACGCAACGTAACAATATGTTCAGGAAAAATATCCGTCGTATGTTTACGATAATATTTTTGATCGTAATTACTATTTAATCGTGAAACGAGCCTCAGAGGCATTCATATTTGATAATAAGACAACTTCAGTTTCACCGTTAGTCTCGTAATCTTGTTGTCCTTGAACTTTCAATTTCGTACAAAAATTTCTTTTGCAAATTTTTTGTACGCGTTGTAACATTAATTCGTACGTAAAAATTAGTACGAATTAAAAATTACTTTCGATTGCTCGCACAGCATAAAGATACGCCGATGTAAATATGATTGCGACGCACAGAATGTCATATTCGATAGACTTTATTGTTGTATTACGAATAATATTGTGTTCTACAAACAGTGCTATAATACTAGAGCTAGTAGACGATTTACGTTTTGTAAAATATTTAAATGAATTGCATATACGCTTAAAAACATTGATTTGTACTGGTTATACCTATTCAATAAACATTAATTATATATAAACAGTCAGATTGCGTTTACTTTTGAAAAATTCACTAACTCGAATGAACTTTCTCGCTGCACTGTCAAGCGGATGCGGACAATCAAGCCAGCTGCACCGGCGCCAGGTGTTTAACAAAAAAGAAAGAAACACAATGTCTTGCAGTGTCGACCAAGTTCATTACCTAACAGCGACATGCTCAATCCTTTCAACGTAAAAAAAATTGACGAAAATCAACGTCCTGGTGCCAAAAAGAAGGGGTTTTTTTTTTTAAATTAAGGATGGGGAAACAAATAAGCCAGAGTTGTTTGTATTTCTTTTATTTCCAAATCTCCTTAGAACCTGAAGAAATTATCTCACAATCTAATATTTATTTTATGATAATTAAGTTTAACATTAACGCCTGACAACGATGAAGTAAATTTATATTTATTTATACTTATATTTATAAGCTAATCCTTGCCCAGACACACGTATTGATATGCAATGTTTAATGTTTACTCTTATCTTACTCGAATTTTACGGGCATATAAATAAAATCTTATTGCTTAAATATTATATACATACATATCCTTATATGTATATATATAATAGTTTACATATTATATACTGATATGTTTTTGTAGTCCCAATGATTAATATGCACATTGCTAGTGCAAATTGTCTCGTATGAGACACGTTATGGACGGATTGGTATCCAGATGCGCCGTGAGGTTTCTCGAAAATCGATATTCCGCCCATTTTCGCAAAACTTCACCATTTTTTTTCTCCCTCTCTCTCATCTCATTTTTTTTTTTCGCAACGTTCACGAGCATCCGGCAGTACTCAACGAGGCCTCAGATCGCGTAGTCTCAGAAAACAATGGTCAATCGCGAAACGATAAATAGCGACGAACGACGAAGAACGACATATTAAAATTAGAAAAAATCGTGTCATAGAACACTTCCGAATGCGCGCCTCCGCGTACGAAAAAATGTAAAATCGAGTACAAAGACCACTCAAGCCCCGTCGACATACTGATTGCTATTTATTCGATCTAATGTAAATATCAGATTTTTTTTTTAGCTCTGGCTGTAGTCATATCGCTAAATAAAATTATTCTAAAAGATATTTCTAAAGTTATTAGATATCACAATAACCTTACACAGAAAGCTTTCTACTAGTTTTATCGTTTATAATCAACTACAGGTTTTAATCGTAAAGTATTTCGGAAATACATTGTCTTAGATTTTTTTTCATGTTATTATTTTACTTTTTTTTCATGTACGTTTTTTTTTTATCTGCTCTATCTTTCACGTCGCGTTAGCGGTACGATCGGGACATCGAACTGATTCACCTTTTTTGCGCCACTCGCGGTTGAACGATCGCGTTCCCGTTTGTCTCTTAATTCTTCCCCTCCCTTCGGACGCGAGCCGGGTCATAGATGGGCGAAATGCGCTTCTCGAATCGATCTTATTTTTCAAACAAAAATTTCTATCGTTTCAACTTGTTGGAGATGTCAAATTATTTTTTAAATCACACGCTCGAAAAAAGTACTTTTAGTGCTCGGAGTACTTTAAAGTACTTTTTCTTTCAAAAGTTATTTTTTTCTAATGCATTTAGAAAATTATTTTACGACCGACAAACACGTGACGTCATCATCCCGGAGCCACCATTCGTCTCTCGCGTATTTATCGATCACGCGGCTCGGACGAGCCAAAGGGGGGCATCGCGATCGAATTTTTATATTTTCCCTATTTTATGCAAATGCGCTCGGTGTGCGCGCAAGGAGCGAGCGCGTTATCGCACGCGACGGTATTATAAAACTCGGGAAGAGGGAAAAAGGGAGCTCGGGGGTGAAAATAATAAAAAAAAGAAAAAAGGTTGGTTATGACGATTCGAAACGATTATCTCGCGAGGAATTTATGGCGAAGCGTGACATGCGCGCGTACCCCTAAACGCGACCTCGGCTATACCCGCAATGATCGATAAAACATTCCGCGATAAAAAAAAAATTTCCGAAGCGTGCACGAGTACGCGATATGCATTCTTGGCGAAACGGGAATAAAAGTTTTCCGAATTTCAATTTTGTAATATTCAACATTGAATATTATTTTAGTACTACAAAAAAATGTTAAACGTACTGAATTTGCACACGTTTGAATAGATAATTCAAATCGAATTTTAACGTATGCAAATATTTTGTTTTAAAGAATTTTTTTAACTACCCAAAACTACCCTTGTGCAAGGGACCACCCCAAAAGCTCTTGTTTGTAAAATATGAAAAATGAGAATCGATTCGAGCGCTCTTTCGAGGTCCGAAAAAAAGTACCTCGCTCTACCTCGAGTTCCTCTAATTTTCCTCTCCCCCTCACCTCCCGGTCAATTAACGTAACGCGCGCGAATATTAGCCGCGCTCGCGATTTAACGCGCGCGCGCCGTGATTACTCTAGTGATAATACCGTTATCGTAACTATTACTTCTTCTTCATTAATACAGCTAACGAGAAACATACAAATAAATATACACGACGATGATAAATACTCGCGACATGCAAACCCCTCGCGGTTCCATTTTCTTTATTTTTTTTTTTTTACGCTTTTCACTTTTTTCGGTACGTTCGGCGAATCTCAGCGAACGCGAATCAAACGGAACAAGAGGGAAAGAAGTCCCGTAGTCGTTCGACCCGTGTGTGTGACAAAGTACATTCTCAACGTGCTTATATTTATCCCGTGTATCCCCGGATCAATCTGATTATCAAACAAGAGTTAAACACGCGTTATAATATGCGCAACAACAGTACACTTCAATAAATATAAACGTGTGCCATTCCTAAAAAGTGTTCAATTTTTTAATAATTTTTTTTTTTTCTACTTCAACTTTCTTTTTTTACTCTCGATAGATTTCACATTTATCATCAAGTCCCCCCCATCGTTACAACAGAACGGTTTGCATGTCAAAAATAGCTAATAAGAGTCGATCCTCTATTGTCTATTACAACGCGGATAGAAAAATAACGAATATCGCTCGTGACGAACCGTCGATCGTTGACAGTACTAGCCATCAACTATCGATCGTTGACAGTACGAGCTGTCAACTATCGACGGACCGTTCGTACCGAGGAAAAAACCGAAAGCCGAAAAAGGCGGATCAACGCTGCTCAAGATTGTCGGACGTTAATTTTTGTGTTCGTATTTGTTGTCTTCCGTTGAAATCGTTTCCCTTTCGAACCGGCGCGTACAAACACAGTTTACAAGGTATTTTATAATATCTTTAGGAATGCGATTCGCGTCCCGTTCAGTAGAAACGTTTATCGAGTGAACGAGGTGTGAGTGTGAAGAAATATAGGACGAGACGTCACTTTTTCGCGATTTTTACAGGTTGTTAAAAAAATCATTCAGGATTCATATTGTAGTACTCACTGTGTTGAATTTCAGAGATACAAGCATTTTTTTTTAAGCGATCACAAGATCACAAGCAAAAAGAAGAAAAAGAAATTAACAATAATAAACTGACAGGTGTAATTCATTCATTTCTGTCAGGCAATAGAGATCATTATTATTAATATTATATTTTCCTGCTTTTTTTTTTTAAATCATTGATCACAAGAACACAAGAAGACAAGGTATGTATTAACAATAATGGACTGTCAGATGTAATTTTTGACGTTCATCAGTCTATTGTTATTATTATTAATATGATATTTTTGTCTTTTTAATTATGTATTTGTAGTCACTGATGAAAAAATGCTTATCCTGAACGTTTTTTTGAACGCCCTGTATAACAATATAACGTGGGAACGAGTCTAACGGCCAACTCTCATTTTAGACGAAAAATTAGAGCGAGCCGTTCAAGTCACCCCGTGTATCGCTCGTGCGCGAGAAATGAAACTCGAAACTCAAAAATCGTTTCTCGAGAAACGATTTTCATCCCTCGGTCATCCTCGACGAGACTCGATTTCTCGCTCAGTCTCACCCGCGTGATCTTTTGTAACTTTCTAATGTTTTTTTTTTGTTGCTTTTTTTTCATTAAGCACTACTTTATTTACACTGACGAAACATCGGTAGGTATTTAATATATCCCAGACGTTAAGGCGCTTCTTAAGGAAACTTCATATGTACACATAACAAAGTGGTTCCTCGTGATATGCATACGTGAATGTCTCTTAGTTAAAATTGTTTACAAGCTATAAACTCGTCGCGGTTACAAGAGCGAACTCATAACGAAAAATTCCCGCTCGTCCCACGAGACCTCTTACGCCAAATTTTTTGGATCGTCGAGAAATTTTGTTTGCCATTATTGCACTCTTGCGCAAGCGCGAGAAGTCTCGTTCGCGAGGAAACTGGACAAAAATATACGCTACCAAATATATTTCGTTAAGTGTGTAATCGAGATTCCTAATTCGATGCGAACGACTCGGTTTGCGGCTTCGCTCCAGTTTGCCCTCCCCTACTGAGTTCTCAGACTAAATTGCGAAATTATACGAACACATTTGTATATTTCATTTCACAAATATTTTTCATATATTTTCAAATATTTTTTATTTATCACAAATATCGATGGATTGAATTGTGAAAAGTTTAAATATTTTGTGAAAAATTTCGAGGAGCGACAAACGGGACCAGCACGAGCTCTCGGCAATTTTAACAAGTTAATTTCGCGTTTTTTTTTCCTCGTGCGCAGTCCGCAAACTGGGTAATTCACCTCGGCGAAAAACGAAGAAAACAACTACACGCGTGTGACATAGCTAAGATCAGCAGTTCGAAAAGTATCGGTCAGCGAGAAATAATTTAATATATATTTAATCTGCCTTAAAAAACTACAACACAGCTTGGACATGTTTTTTTTTCTTTATATATATTACATATGAATAAATAAGAAAATGAGATTCTTACACTCCGACTTTGGTAAAAAGGCTTCGTAATACGCGACATTCGTTATGATATGTTTTTCTTCCCCTCTCTCTCCCTCGCATTTGCGATCTCGCACGCTGGAAATCCTCGTGCTCCTCTTTTACTCTTCCGTGTCTAGAATTGACTTTTCGTGGACGAGTTACCGTCTGTAACTCTGTGTTCTTTTTTTTTTTTTTAACTCGAGTTTATCCGTTAAACGACACTCACCGCGTTTTCTCGTTCGCGTACACGCGAGCGGGCCCTCGAGAGTCTCGCGGATTATCGGCTGAACTAGTTGAATCTTTTCGGATCTTTTTTTTTTTTTAGGATAGCTAGGAGTGCAGCAAAATTTTTTCTCAGAAATCAGAATGTGCTCCGAGGACGGACTTGCGATTTTAAATTGCGGCGTTCCTCTCGGGTTCCCCACTCGCGTGCTTCCCCTGTGATTTTCTTAAAATCTAATGGGTATCGTTGTCACCGTAAAAACGCACCGAAACATTTTTCACGTTCAACCCTTTTACGCTCTAAAATTCGGATGAAAGTTCTGTAAAATCCTGTAAAACTGTCAAAATATTTTCTTGACAGCGTATGAATAAATTTGTGATTAAAACAATCGCTCTAAAATGTAATTGAAAATTCGAATGAAAAATTTCTGTCAAATTCTCCCAAACTGTCAAAATATTTTGACAGCATACAAATAAATTCATGATAGAAAAAAATCGAATTTTTTCATATAAAAAATTACTACTACGAGAAATCTGGAAAATTCCAAAGAAAATCGGCGTGAAAGGGCGAAACGAGTATCGTCGAGTAAAAACAAATCGTGGCTGAAAATTTCGAACACTGATTACGGTTTTTCCAATTGACAAATGCGCTGGACGTATATATATGTATATATTGTATGCACTATCGGAATGCAACGGAAAGAAGTGGAGATTCCGGTTCTGAGAACTATTCGCGTTTACCATACTCGTAATAAATATATAAATATATATACGCGGTTAAATATATATATATATATGTATAGAGATATAATACTTTCGTTTAACGATATGGTTCGATATGTAGTACAGGAAAATCGTCGTACGTCGACGTTTCCGATCGTTTTTCCCCTCCTCGCTTCTCCATTACCGTTCCCATTTCATTATTTTTCGGTATCGAATCGCGTGACGCGGCCCGCTCGTACCTCGCCGATCGCGTCACCGGGAGGGCACGATTTTCTCCCCTCGCAGCCCTCCCAGCCGGATCGATCGTTCGAATAACTCGCGAATACACAAATACCATTTCTTACATGTAACGTTTCATTTTTTTTTTTTTTTTCTTAATAGCGTTTTACCTTTTACTTTTACTTTCTACTGATATGGATTAGTTTACCTGTAAAGCACTTTTATCGCATTCGATCTAGCGACTCGCTCGACCGCGAACAAATCGGGCTCCCTTAAAATTTCTACTTACAAAATAACGAGATTCGATATTTGTTTTTCTTTTTTTTATATATATGTGTGTGTGTGGGTGTGGAGGGGGAGAGAGAGAGAGAGAGAGAGAGGAGAGTATCGAGTGACTGTGGTTGCGACTGTCCCACGGAGTCGATATCGATTACGCGAATGCGTCCACTCTCTCCCCCTCTCTCTCACCCCCTCTCAAAAAAATTTTTGCAGAATCTACTATCCGCCAAATGTTCAATTTGCTAGACAAATTGTTTGTATCCCGAATACACTCTGCAAAAATTTTCCTCGCACTCCGGAGCTTTCGGTTCGCGCCTCGAAGTGTCGTTAGACGTTGAAGAAGAAAATCAAAAATGTTCGCAACTCTCGATTGTTACGTGCGAAGCGACTGAGAAATTGAGCTCGCAAAAGGGCCGCGTGAGTTATCGAGTGTGTACGTGTGTCAGTGTGCATGTACCGAGTATCGATTGCTCGCGATCTTATCCGACTTTCCACCCCCTTCCCCCTCCCCCTCTCGTTGCGTTATTAACGTAGTCGTACGTGGTATAAAAATGTGCATCGGCGCCAGTTTCGTCGCGAGAAATGCTCTTCAAAAGTTTCTCGTCTGGTACCTTCCCCACCC
>NCVS01000677.1:381088-415468 GCA_003055095.1 Goniozus legneri
TATATATATATATATATACACTCACACGCAGCGTATACACAACATATACGATAAAAAATACCTCCGTACAATTTACGTATCGCACGATATTTTCTATCTTGCGTACGTATATTTATTTGGCACGAAACTCTATCGAGTTTCCAGATATATATGTATAGATGTATATACAGACGCGATTTTTACCTCGTCTTCGCCGGTGGCCACCGTATTGACAGAGTCCATGCTCTGCGACAGCGGTGCATCCATAATGCAGGCGTGATGCTGCTGTTGCTGTAGCTGATGTTGTAGCTGCTTGCCGGACGGGCCGGGGTTGTTGTTCCCGGGTTGCGTCGTCGGCTGTTGTTGTTGTAACGGTGTGCGAGCGGGTGGCGGCGACGAATCCACCGTATCCCGTCTCGGGCGTTTTAGAGCGGGCGGCGTTATGGTTGTTGTACCGGCGAAGACGACAGGCGCCTCCAGGACGTATCACTGGAAAACAAAACCCTCTTCCTCTTCTTCTTCTTCTTCCTCTTCTCCACCGGCCCCCCTCCTCCGCCACCCCGGCCACCACCGCCCCCACCTCCACCTCCACCACCACCACCTCCCGCGTTTTTATCGCGCTTTGCCACTGTCGACTTTCTCCACCTCGCGAATCACCTTTTCTTCTTTTGTTATTTTTGCTTTTCTTTTCCTTTTCTCGGCTCGCTCTCTATTTACTTCTCACCGCATTTGCCTTCCACGCTCCGCTTTTTCTCGCGTCCACTTTTTTCCTCTATCCTCGCCTCTTTTTGCCTACTTCCAGGAACGCTCGCGTGTTCGTCCCGTGTGTACGGCGCGTTCTGCTCTTCCCGCGGCTGGCTCTCGCTCGCGCTCTACTGGCTGCCCACTCTCAACTACGCGACATCGCGCGCACTGTCTGTTGTTACACCTGTCACAGAGAGAGCCCGCAAGGGCGTCACGGTATACGACGACGACCAACCGTACCGGGGAGAGAGAGGGAGAGAGAGAGAGAGAGAGAGAGTTGAGCGCGTGCGAACGAACGAGAAAGAGAGAGAGAGAGAGAGAGAGAGAGAAGGAGGGGGGGGGGGGAAGGGCAAGCGCGTTGCCGGGAGAACCGGAGGGAGGTGAGGGGGAGGCGGGAGGGCACGCGAGTGAAATGAACGGGTATAGAGGAAAAGTGAGAGAAAAGGAGCGAGAGAGGAAGGAAAAGGCGCGAGCGTGTGTATGTATGTGTGTGTATGTGTGTGTGTAGCGGCCTGCAGGTGTTCCCACGCGTCTATTTTAGAGCAATCGATACACCCGTGCCCGAGGAGAGGGTGGTGCTGAAGGTAGCTACCGTGAGAAAGAGGGGTGAGGGAAGGGACGCGATTCCCGTCTCTCTTCGAGTACGCACGCTTCCCTCTCGCTGTCCTTTGGATTCTATCTCTCTTACTCCACCCTTACTCTCTTTCTCTTTCTCTGTCTAACCAAGCACTTGCACCCAAATATTCGCACGATTTATCTTACACGCATAGATATCGACATAACCACGGTAACGTGGGTGTAACGTTAGGCGCGCGCGCGCTCTCTTCGATTATCCGAGAATCGCGAAATTATTCTCTCTCTCTCTCTCTCTCTCTCTCTCTCTCTCTCTCCCTCTCTCGGTTCTTCCATTTTCACCCTACTACGTTTCTCGAATGACACTCCGCGAGCAGACTCGAGTTTGACAGACGTACGATTGAGAGATCGATCGAGTCTCGATTTCGAATTCGGCGACGAGGTTAACAACGAGAATCGTAATAGTGGTTGTAAAAATGGTGATAGTGGTTATGAATATTAATAATGGTGATATTACGTAAGCACTGCGATACGAGTTGTACGCAGGTTGCCGACAGACTGACGGGACGTGCAATGCACGGAGTATAGCGTCAGCGAAAGGAGAGCGCAGAGCGTTTGCGCCGGAACGTAACTACAGAAATGAGACGAATAAAATACGCGAAAGGAAGGGATAGGGCATGCGCGCCGAGCTTGATAAAACACGGTGAGTCAGTGACGGAGCAGGTGGGAGAGTTCCTCGGCGAATGTGTGGCAGCACCGCCAGCCGTGTAGGAAGTACGAATAGAGAAGGGGGAGGAAGGTTGTTCACCAGTCATCGCGTAACGGAGATGAGGTCAAGGGGCGAGATACGCGTCGAACGAGTTTCCTCGCTGTCAACTCGCCTCGCGATTCCTCGCTTCTCTCGTTTCGCCAAACCCGCAAGCACCTCCTACGAATCGAGTTACACGCGAATCTCGATTAGGTTACCTTCGCGTCTTGCCTTCGTTTCGTAAGTTTTTCCACCGAGAGTCCTTCGTTTTCGCTATTTTTGCCATTTTCATTTTCCCGAGTTTTGAAATGACGTTAGTATCTCGGTAACTAGACGTCAAAGGTGTTGCACGCAGTCACGACATCTTCCGGTAAAATATGAAACTCGCAGAGCGGTTCGAGTTCGAGTTCATATTTCGATTCGATATTAATAAAATAGTTTGAAAAAAGAAATTTTTAACGAGAGATGGAACATTGCTGCTCGTAAAAATTGATTTCGTTGTGCAAGGTTGTCAACGGGAAACTATAAATATTTGAGCATTATATTTTATCGTTTTTCAAAGCTCGACGATCGTTTCGTTAGCGTAATAAATTATCATCGTATTGTAAAGAAACATGAATAGTAAAAAATGTATTAAAATTCGAAATAACTAATTTCAGGAATAAAAATTATTCTCAAAAATGTAAAAAAGCGTAATATTTCACCTGGAGCGTTGAACCAAACCTCTCCTTTGGTAGCAGTACGGTATGCATCTTTTTCAGTTTTCACTTTTCAAGTCACTGGCACAAGTTCTCTCAGCCTTTCCACTGTTTTTTCGATTTTCGTTTTCACCAGCACCAGAAATCTTATTCCAGTTAAACTCGACAACATTTCGTCTACACTATTACGCGTATAAAATTTTCAAAACTGTAACATGTTTTCCGCCATTATTTTCAAGTCGCGCTCACAGGTCAGTTCTCAATGTCGTCGAGTGAGTTTGGCGGTGCGAAGCTAGCTGAGAACTAACCCGTATCGAATTTTTAACTACGTGACGTCACGTAACATTGACGAATCTTGGCGTTGCTTGGAGCTCTTACTCTATTACTATTGGTCGAAGTAATATCTCGAAGAATCTCGACCAATCAACTAACTATACACCGTAGTTCGTATTCAATTGTAAAATGCCGCCACTTATGTTTCATTCTCATTGTCAGCCTTCGTCATTTTGCCACTGCCCAAATGTCCAGCAGGCGAACAGGCCACTAGTGTCCATCAGTGCCTAACGATTAGTGCAATGAAAAATGAATCTTGGTTTTATTTCGGACCAATTTTGTTCAATTTGCTGTTTCAAAGTTCTCTAAGACGAATTTCACTCGCGTAGTGCTTTGATTATTTCTTCCAAAATAATCAAATTGTGCAACGTACAACGGATGCGACGCTAGTTCAAAGCAAATGCAAAGTGCATTTCGGTTAGGTTTAATCTAGTTTAGTTTAGTCCATTGTTGTTAGTAATGCAGTTGATTATCGATTTTGTTGTTTAATTGCATTTTGCTGATTCGAATCTACTCGTCGAATATCTTTATCGTGAAAAATTATTGGTTCAATCTCAAATATACGGTTAGAGTAATAATCACAAATCAAAATTTTCAATATCGGTTCTTATTAAAATATGTCAACAATTGGTTTTAACGAAAGATGACCATGCATTTGCGATTTTAACACAAAAATAAAAATACAAACATTCTAAATTAAAATCTCTAACAAGTAGAATAGTAAGTATTCCAGTTGATTACAGGTACAATTGTTTAATTTTATTCCTGTTCAGCATTGGAATTCATAACTTATAAATAATCAGCTGTTAAGTATTCGTGTTCAGTTAAACACTTGTGCCTTCATACTTGGAATGGATTTATAACAAGCCTCAATCTGCTAACACTAATGCAAATGTCCAATTTTCGTTACCATTTCTGAATGGTTCCAAATCGATTGGACTTTGGTGTCATTGGTGAAAGTGGTGTGGCTACACGACGTTTCTAAAAATAAGTCGAACAACGATATTTCATAAGGAAAATAATTGTGTTTGAGAGAATTTTTGCATAATATAAATATCTATTTTGAAGATTGTAACATTTTTTTTCATCGGTGATAAATGGTATAATCCCATGCTTACAGTCACTGGAAAATCATGGAGAAGGATAATGAGAGCGATTACCCGACTACATCACTGGAAGATAAATGTCCTTTTACTAGTCGTTTATTATCGAGTAATGATTCTATGAATAATATTGAATCACCGAATTCCTCAAGAAGCAATGCGAATGAAGCATCCTATATTAATAGCAATGACAATGACGTTGAAATGGGTGGTAACCGAGATAATAATTTTATGACAAATCATTCTTGTAATGATAGCGACACTTCTGAAGATGAAATGGATATCAGTGAATCAAAATCCTTTGTGACTAATGGATTAAAGGAATACGAAACAATGAAATTAGATAATGAAGATATATCTGCAAGTGATGATTTGAGACAATTTGATGTTCTCGATGACTTAGAGAGGCATCCTGACCAAGATGCTTCGGACATAGACACTGACACAGATGAAAGTATGGATTCTGATGTACCTCACGAAGAAATTGAAGCTATGTTGGAAGAAGGTATGAGTGATTTGATTATGATTAATATTTTTGTTTTAAACATACCAGTGTCAAAATTATGCATATTGTACTTTAGGGCTGCCAGAAGAATTTAAGGGTAAAAGAAAAAATAGGAAAGAGAGTCTGCCTTATGAAGAAAAAGAAAAACTTGTTCTGGATGGTGAGATTTCAAATTTCAAAAATATTCACTTATCGAATATGATTGTTGTGATTTATTAATTTTTCAGAGATCGGTCATAATCATTTTGATGTCTTACCAGAAGGTTGGGTCCAAGTAACTCACAATAGTGGCATGCCTTTATATCTCCACAAATTAAGTAGGGTTTGTACATTAGCCAAACCTTATTTTCTTGGACCAGGGAGTGTCAGGAAGCATGAAGTGCCTGTTAGTGCCATTCCTTGCCTTCAATACAAAAGAGCTTTGAAAGACGAAGAAGAGCAGAGAGAGAAAGAAAAAGATAGAGTCAATATGCCTGATGCGTGTACATTACCAAGTGCCAAAATCGAAACAATTCAAGAGAATAGAGCTGCTCATTCAATGGATAGCGAACAACTGAGAAATTATTGCCAATCATTGTTTCGTTTTAAAGCTATAAAAGTTATGAGATTCCAGTAAGTTAACTAAATTTAAAATTATGTAGAACAACGTTGAATGTATTTTCAGAAAATTTATTGCAATAAATATATTTGCAGGTCATGGTCAGCACGTCGGAAATTTACGAAAAATAAAAAACATCGCAAGCAGTTAGAACGACCAACGTTGCCCGATGGTACCAAATTGATTACCTTTCCTGTTACAACAGGTGGAGGTAACGGAAGTGGTAGTACAGGTGACGATGCCGGTTGTCAAAGGCCTCCGAAACACTGGATTATGAACCCATCCGGGAAAAGTTATGTTTGCATTCTCCATGAGTACGTTCAACACGCACTCAAAAAACAGCCTACTTATAAATTTAAAGAATTAGGTATGAGTTTTCAATATCCATTTTAATTGGATTGATTTTTTAAATTAATCAAATTTTAGAAAATGCCGCAACACCCTACTCTGCAGTAGTTTGCATTAATGACATGGAGTATGGAAGTGGCTTTGGCAGTAGCAAAAAACAAGCAAAAGCCAACGCTGCCAGAAAGACTTTAGAAATTTTAATCCCGCAAATGAGAGACAAAATTTCCGGAGACGTCAATAAAGAATCTGGAGATTCGAGTCGTACGATTAAAGCTTCTAAAGGAAATACGGACGCGGACCTTTCATTTTTTGATGAGATCTCTATTACTGATCCGAGAGTCGCAGAGTTCTGTGCGAAAACAACAGAACCTTCGCCTCATGCGATTTTAATAACCTGTTTACAGAGAAATTTCGGCTTAGGAGATATGCATATTAACTATTCAGTAAATACGCTGAAACATCAGCGTAACGAATTTACAATGCGAGTAGGAAAACACGAAGCGACAGTAGTGAGTTTTTTTAAAAATAGACTAATTCAATAACGCAGTAGAATGTCTTTGAATGCATTCCAATATGTCAAGACAGGGTTACAGTCTTCCAATTTTTCAGGTCTGTCGAAATAAAAAAGACGGTAAACAACGTGCGGCGCAAGCAATACTTCAGCTGTTACATCCACATATAACATCTTGGGGTTCATTGCTCCGGCTTTATGGATCTCGTAGCGTGAAATCATTTAAAGAGAAAAAACAGTTAGAACAAGAAATAACACTACTACAGGGTAAGGCAGCGGTGAATCAACCAAATCACGCTATATTAGGTAAGCTCAGACAAGAAATGCGAAAACTGGCAGAACAACGACAAGCTGTTCAACCTATTGGGAAATTCATACCACCAGATTTACCAACTGGATCTGCTGCTAATCTTAATAATGTAGATTTGTGAGTTATGTATCATATTGATTTTTCGTTTTAAGGAATAGCTTTTTTTTTAGAAAATATTTATTTGTTACAACATGTCCTTGTTACAACGTTAATTACACTTTAACAATTTTTAAATTCCATCATGTGAAAATTTTTGAAAATTGTGTCAGAAGTAAAATTAAATTCAAATTAGTAATACGATTTTTTTAATATCGATATAAATGAAATGCTGTAAATTAAAAATCGTATGAGATTTGAAATTAAATATAATTATCTGCATATATATATATATATATATATATATAGAACTTATATACATAAGTTAAAAAAAAGTTTTCTTGTAAATTATTAAATATGCTAGTATTATTGGACGAACTTGAACACAGTCACATCCATGATTTGAAAACAAATTTGCGCAGTTAACAATCAATTGCGACTAAATTTTCTAATATTGCTTCAAAATAATTCTCAGTTATATACTTTTCCCTTTTTTTATAAATTTGCATAGAACTGTTTATTATAATACTTTTAGCTTTACAAATCTTACGTGTATTATATACAAAAATATATTTACGACATAATCAAATTGCATTAAAAAATCTTACATATTGTGTATATGTATATAATGAATTATATAATTTACACTTTCATTCGGATTCATTTAATAAATATTTTACAAAAACTTTTCACAAACTACGCGTTTAGTATACAAAATAGTTGACCGCAAAAATCGATTATCCGATGTAGAGAGTATTATAATACAACCAGAAAAATCTGGGATATAACCACAGACTGAATATGGAATCCTATTATGTACAATTTACAATACTAAATTTTACTGATAAATATTCTCTATGCTTACTCATTTCAAAAAAATCTCCTTTGTCTTAAGAAACTCATAAATTAGTTATAAATGTAATTAAAAATTAACTATTTAGTAACAAAAACATAATTAATAAAAAAATTATTAATCAAAGAAAATAATTTGCAATTGCAATGTAAATATGGTGAATGGCTTAAAAAATGTATAGTAAATTTTAGCACATAAATAGTTTCTTTCAAGAGAATCATGGGTCCTGCCAATGGAAATTCTCTAGAAAGCACATTGGAATTTGTTATATAATTATGAAAATTCGTTTCACATAGTCCTATCAAAAGTATGTTGCTAGCCATCTATAGGAGGCCCTAGGTATACCATAGAAATTTCAGTATTTCCATATACCGATGATACCATTGGGTACAATCGCTTTTCTGGCAAACCTGTTATAAAAATTTGCTAAATAAAAAAGTATAACCACTTAAAAACCGCTAATCAAAAATATATTACATACCTCTGAAAGCTACACCTAAAAATTCACTGTTTTTCTCAAACGAAAGTGTATTATCATCACAATCGAGAATCACTCTGATCTTTTCACCAACCTGTAATATCATTAGTATATAATTATTGATTTTCAATGCATATTATAATATAATACATACTTGATATTTGGGGGCATTATTGAGAAGAGGATAATTTCCATAAGTATCCCCTTTGTGTAATAATAAATTGTCAACGAGATTCCATCCCCAAGAATTTTCATCGGACCCGAGTAATGCCATGTAACCTGGACATACTAAAGGTGCTTCTTTTGTAGAAATACCTACAACAGCAACGGTTCCTAAAGGTCCTTCCCATGTAACCTCCCATGCATGTCGTCCCCATCTGAAACCTATTTTACCCCGACAAGCATCTGTACTTTGTGCAATAGGATTCCTAAACAATAAAATTACCCTTGTTTGAAATTCATTATTGAATATTTCGTGATTATTATACTTATATATAATATAAATGCATTTTGTAAAATATTACATAAAACGAGAGTGCGATTAAAAATTGTCGCAAAGTAGTAATGATAGAAATAAAGCAGACAGAACAATTTCAAGTTTCGATTGATCGATTTGTTTACCTATGTAAAGTAAATTTATTTGGTTTTATATAAATGTTGCAAGAACAGTCGTTCGGATTCCAGGTATAATACAGTGCTCTCAACTTTGATTTGTACGTAGGTACCGATGACAACAAGCCGGAGCTGATTTCTTCATGGGGTAACTTCTTGTTACACTGGATCCTCCAAACGTCACTGTTTTCGTCGTTGAGAAAATTGTACCACTTTTTGCACACTAAGGCGCAATTCTTGAGCGCACTCAAATCCAAATATGAAAAAATAACTTCCAAGACGTGGTCGGGTGCTCGTAGCACAACATCATCCATTTTTTCGATTGTACTTTTTCGCATTAATGTATTATAGCTAGCGACGTGGGGTGCGTTCGACACCGCCATCTCCCTACATTTGCCACCGTTTCTCACATACACACGATGATCGTGTTGTCATGTGTCATATATGCGACACGCACTGCCGTTTGAAAACAAACATTGTTTTTTCAGTCGAACTACGGCTCACAGTAGTACTTCTTCTTTCTTTTTCGCTGTCATCGAATAATCAAGATTTAATTAAAATAAAAAAATCCGTCATGCGTTGGTTTTAAAAGCGAAATTGACGTTCGAATTTTATTGCAACGAAAAATGTAAATTAATAATTATCTTTGTGCCATCCTGCTATCTACGTAGTCATACATCGCGTGTCGTTCAGTATTTACACATTTCCAGTAGTCATTAATACATCACGCTACACATTATGCGAAGTTGTATGTCAGGTTATATGTATGTAGTCACGTTTTACGTTTATTGACAATTTTGCAAGTGTCTTGGCAAGTCAATATTTCAGAGGTATCCTTTTTCTTACATTATTATTCATAAGCATATTATTCATAAGCCTTAGTTAAATTGAGTCTTTTTAATCTCGTTATTTGTTCTGATTTTGAAATTGATTTCTGCATTAACTTTTAGTGTGCATCTTGAGTGAATCGGGAATTATTTAAATACTTTGATCGTCTCTTATTAATAGCTTTAATAAGAGTCAATTGAAATGACAAGTGCACACGTAGCTCGGACATTCGTATACTTATAAATTCACGTATGAAACAAAAATATGTATAGTAAACCTATAATTTGGAAAAAGTCCAAGGTCGGGGGATAAAGTGTGAAATGAAAATTGTGAAAATGTAAAGTTTCGTACTTTAAACTTATACGGAAAGAATTTTAAATACTTCTAAATTATTATAACAAAGTAAGAATATTCTGAATGCGTAAATTAATTTATACACAGTATATGTGGAACAGTTTTTTGTCTGCTTTTTCACATAAGCTTATCGTCTGCTTCTGAAAAATGAAATGTCAGCGCAACCAGTGCCGTTAGGTATGCGCGAAGCGTCAATAATTTTCCTTCGGAAACTATTTTCAGTGAAAAGATACATGGAAATTTATTTAATTTGCTTCTGAAATCGAACAATTAGTGACCTTATCTGGTTCGTATTACTCGATCTTCTGGATTTTATTGATTAAGATATACAACAAAGCAATAATTGTCGTTTTACTAATCGCTGCAATTTTAAATGAACGCTTACTTATATGTTACTGTAAATGCTCCGTCCGTTTTAGGGTGTCAATATGCGTTGTGCATATTAAATAACGTGAGTGGGGTAGACGAGAGGGTAAACCAATGTAATACGAGAGACGTACGGGTTAAAAATTAAAACTAGTCTCGCTAGGTGGCAAACTATTCGTGTGACATTTTGTTGTTCGTAATACATAACGGTAGGAATTTACACAAACTTAGTATCTTGATTTTATATTTAGACATTGAATTTTTCTATGAAAAAAGATACTTGTTAGTCTTCTTTTGTTGTACGAATACTCCCCGTCAGTTCGATACTGATCCGATTCCCTTGTGAGATTGCAGTTTGTAGTATTCAATTTTATGTTTAGCTCTAAAGTTTGATTAGACCTTTAGACTAGGATGTACTTCGACGCGTCGTGCTTTATATCTCAATGACACGAAATATCAATTAATAACGAATAAGTGTGTGTATTTCTAACACAGTAGTGGATGTATATCTTTAATTTAAAGATAAATTTGATCTTGGGTCGAAGTCTACACTAAGGAGCGAAAACGATTATTATTCGCTCGAAATAAAGTTTGAATTCATTTTGACAATTCGCGTTTTACAGAACCGTCGGTTGTAAAGACGATTTGCGGCAAAAATGATTGGCCAAAAGATGTTGAACCATTTATGTTTAAGAAAACAATACATCAATTGTATGCAGAGTTACATTTTATCAAGTAGACAAAAATATGTAAGTATAAAACATATTTTATTTGCTACGCATGTGTATATATATTTATCATAAAAATCTTCTAAAATTTATAATAAATATTTATGTTTTGATTTGTGACAGGTGACTCAAACCTACGCTCTGTCTTGTAGATTCTTATCGTCACATCATGTGACGAAAAATATTGAATATCTGTCACATAGCAACAATCTTACTACTGTTGGTACAAATAAAAGTCCGTTAATTAAAAATCAGCGACCTCTGTTACTGATGTTCTGTTGGCTCCTGGCTAATCGCAAACATGCTATGAAATTTGCAAATTTGTATATCGAGCAAGGATTTGATGTTGTTATGGTAACAGTCAGTCCTTGGCAATTAATGTGGCCTATAAAAGGAACGAGGGTGAGTAATTTTATTACTTGATTAGAGTGTAAAGTATATTCATTTGCATGAATTGTGATTTTATTTTTTTAAATAGATAGTCGCAGGAGATGTACTATCATTTTTACTACAAAATGATAACTACCAAAGGATTTTGATACATGGGTTTTCGGTAGGCGGTTACTTTTTTGGAGAGATGATGGATTTAATGCAGACTGATAGAAAGAAATTTGATCCAGTGATCGATCGATTTGTTGGGCAAGTTTGGGACAGTGCTGCTGACGTCACAGAATTAACAATTGGAACTCCACGTGCAGTTTTTCCTAAAAATAAAACACTACAGGGAATGATGAAGAAATATTTAGAGTAAAGAAAAATATTATTTATTCTCATAATAAAAAATATATATTTATACAAATTTTTCAACAGATATCACATGAAAACTTTTGACAAACAAGCAACACAGTACTATGTAAGGTCCAGCCAATTATTTCACACAACAATCGTTCATGCACCTGCTTTATTCCTTGTAAGTAATACCGACCTCGTAGGTTCTTTAGAGAGCAACATGAGGGTAAGAGATTCATGGGATTCATTGGGAATGAAGGTAAAATATTTTTATATATAAATTTGTTAGTTAATTGTCACATTGATTGATTTTTTTTTTTAGACTTATACAAAGATATTTGATAAATCTCCCCACGTTGGACATTTTCGCAAATATCCAAAAGAATATGTAGCTGAAATATATGGATTCTTAAGTAAATTAGATTTAATACAAAACGAAGAGAAAATACGTGCACGACTTTGAAAACAATATTTATGATTTTTACATTATACTAATATTCTCTGATCATATAAAGCTGATTCTTTATGAAGGTAAATATTCCCATTGTTAGTTTAAGCAGATCTTTACAAGATTCTTATAAAGTGAGTGTAAAGATTGAAAAGTGATATTAGACATTTTACACATTTATTCAAATGTTTCATGAAAAAAATTAATATAGAGTTACCTTATAAGAAAAATTTATATGTGGCCTTAGTGATAATGTACATTTCACGACTTTTCTACGGAATGCAAAAATTCAATTTTAATACTGAAGTAAGATCTATTTCTTATTATGATTTTATTTGACCACATTTTCTTTTATATGACATATTTAACAGTAATAGCTAATAATTTTATCATCAACCTTCCATTCAATATTATTCATGAATTTCAAAGGAGTTAATAAAATATTCCTTAATCAAATTTGATTTAAATAAAAATATATTTTCACATTCCTATACAAAAAATATAACATAGCTAGATTGGTTTTTAATTTGGTTTTCTGCGCATTTTTTTATTTAATAATACTTTTCCTAAGTCTTCTACATTTTTTCCTTCCATTGACTTTTTTGACATCCCATTTTGAGATATCCTTTTCACTGGTTTTTTGTGCTTTGTTCGTTTGGTTTTTGATAATATTTTTTCAATTTCTTCAATATCCAGTCCTTTCATCAACAGTTTTTTTCTTTTATTTATTAACTTCTTTTCATCAAAGTTCATTTCATCTAATATGAGCTCTGCTTCTCTTTTTGCTAATGATATTTGCAATAAATTAGTTAATACATCCTTGTCTGCAAAAAAAAGGAAATATTAAATATATTTCTGAATAATAATCATTTTTCATTCGCAATAAATACTTACCATCTATTTTATATTCTTTTAATTCAACTCCAATTGATTTCTCAATTTCTTTTAAAATTTTTATCTCATTTTGCTTTATCAAACTGATTGCTATACCACCACTACCAGCTCTAGCTGTTCTACCTACTCTGTGGATGTATTTTTTAGGATCATTAGGTATGGAATGATTTATAACTAACTGCACTGTTGGTATATCTAGACCACGAGATGCAACATCAGTTGCAATCAAAATTTTAGTATGACTAGATTTGAATTTCATCAATGCAGCTGTACGGAGTTTCTGTTTCATCTCACCATGTAAGGCTACATTGTCAAAGTCCATAGTATTCAACATCCTTGATATTACTTCACAGTTTCTATAGTAAAAGTCGAATATGTAATTGGAGAAATTATAATTTGAAATAAAATAATCAAGAAGCAACATACCTGCAAGTGTCAGTGAAAATCATGATGGAACCAGTTTCATTCACGCCTCTAAACTTTTTGATCACTTGAATTAAGAAAGAATCAAGAACTTCATCAGGGCATAAAACATATCGTTGACACAATTCCTTAACTGTAGCAATATTAGAGTCATCTTTAGATATCCATGTAAATATCTATATGAATAAAAATAAAAACTTAATTATTATTCTATAAAAATGAATATCAAGTTATTGTTAGTTCAATCGTACATTATCTGACATCTTTTCTTTTAGTTGTTCTACATTATCTGTGATTGTGGCACTGAATAAGAGGTTCTGTCTTTCTTTTGGGAGTTTGGAGAAAATTGTTTTGAGTTGTTCGTTGAAATGGCCACTTAACAATGTATCTGCTTCATCCAAAACTAAAAATTTGATAGTGGACAGAAAACCTTTTTCATCCTCAAATGATTCTATATGATCAGCCAAACGGCCAGGAGTAGCTATTATAACATGAGGTATTCTTGATAATTCCAATCCTTGTTCCACCATACTCATTCCTCCAGTAATAACTACTTTTTTAAGATTACTAGATTGACCCATGGCGGTGAACTGATCTCCTATCTAAAATCAGATAGATATTTCAAATGTGAATAAAAGTATTTTATTTATCATTATGATAATAAGAAATTTATCTACTTGAACTGCCAATTCCCTAGTCGGTGTTAAAACAAGAGCAAAGATTCCACCAGGATAACTACTATCTAACTTCTGTAGAATAGGCAGTACGAATGCTAAAGTTTTTCCACTTCCTGTTTTATCGCATCCAATACAATGTGATCCATTGAGAATGGGTGGAATACAATTCTTTTGAATTGGTGTTGGTTCTTTGAATCCTGAAATACAACAGTATTAAAGGTTATAGAGTGACACAAATTATTCGTTTAGCGAAACTTATTCATACAATAATAAATTACATTACCCATTATTTTACATTGTCTTAGAAGCCCTAAGCCCAGACCTAAATCGGCAAAAGTCGATATTTCCTTCGTCATTTTATCTATTTATTTTTACTATTTTACACTGCACAGTCTTACTGTACATAGGATTCATAACCTATTCACAACACTGCATGTGGACGCTTTGACAGACATAACCTAAATAAAATAGCAACAGAGCGACACGCGACACTTCGTTGATTTCGTCTACTTGGAGTACTTAGTTGGTTGACCAACATCTGGTTTTTACAAGTTCCATCAAACTTAAAGCAAGAACAGACAGGTAATGAAACGAATAAGAACTGATTCTTAACAAAAATAATGTTCTTTACAAATAGTATCAATTTATTCAATTTTTCATACATGATCTAGTCTAAGGTAAAAATAAAATGTGTATAAGATTGATCAAAATCTGTATCGTAATAAATGATTAAAAGGGTATTATCATATACTATATATCTATTAGGCATACTGGCAATGTTGTTTTTAAAAATGGTTATTTAATAATAGTGATTGGAGATGATAAGATGGTGAAAATAAAGTGATGAACATTGTCCAACATTGTATAAGACACTCTTATCACGCTTACGACCACATACTCTCTCTAACGTTAATACGCAACAATCGGATTAAGATTTCCGTAACACTGCCTGCAGTGGAGAATTAAAAAAGATAACGCTCATTTTTAAATGCATTAAATATATCGATCTCTTTTAAAGACTCAAAATGCGTTTCGTGTAATATGAATTAACAAGGCCAACATTATTCTTTATTTAACGATATTTACTTCGTGACTTCATGTATGGCGTGTGCAACATAGTCAACATTTGTTGAAGATACTCCAGCCATAGATATTCTACCGTCCTTGGTCAAATAAATGCTAAAATCTTTTGTCAGCTTTTCAACCTAAAATATTCGTAAAATTTAATTTCGTTAATTCAAATTGTATTAAAAAAATATTTCTTTAAGGATGAAAAATTACCTCAGGTGCTTTAAGTCCTGTGTAACAGAACATTCCAATTTGGTTTGTGATGTGCGACCAGTCGCGTGAGCTGCCGTTTTTCTTCAAATTGTCACGCAATTTCGTACGTACAGAGATGATGCGATCAGCCATGCCTTTCAAATCGCGCAACCATTCTTGTTTCAAAGCGGGATCTCCCAAAATTTCTGTAACGATTCTAGCTCCATTAATTGGTGGATTAGAGTACATGGGTCTGATCAAGATCTTCAATTGGGATAATACTCTTTGTGCTTCGTCTTTGCTACCTGTGATTAATGAGAAAGCTCCAACTCTCTCACCTAAAAAATGTGTGCAATTTAAAATTTTTGCTGCTCTTCATTCAATAATTAATAAATTTATCATTTAATATTTACCATACAACCCCATATTCTTAGCATAAGATTGAGCTAACGCAATATGATGACCATCTTGGATAAATAATCTTACAGCTTGCGAATCTTTCATGACATCACCTGTAAAAAGAAAGTAATAAAGTAACCGAACCAATGGTTACAGCTAACCAATGAATTTAGTACCTGAGGCAAATCCTTGGTACGCCATATCGAAAAATGGGAATAATTCTTTTTTCTTAAAAACTGAGGAAAGTTCCTTCCACTGTTCTAATGTTGGATCCACTCCAGTTGGATTGTGAGCACAAGCATGTAGTAAAACCAAGGATTTATTAGGAATTTTCTGAAAAAGGAAAATTCAAACTGAGCAAAATTTTCATTTCAATCAATTTAAAAATTAAACTTACATTCAAGTCATCGAGAAGACCTTGGAAGTTCAAACCACAAGTTTTTGGATCATAATAGGTATATGATTTTGGAGTAATACCAGCCAAACGGAAGAGAGGAAGATGATTTCCCCACGTTGGTGTGGGCAGATAAATATCCTTTTGTCCTGGGAAGAATTTTGATAAATATTGAGCTCCTACAAAGAGAGACCCAGTTCCAGATATTCCTTGAACTGTGGCATTCTAAAATATTGAATTAGAAATAAATGAATTAAATTACATCAGCTAAGTGGAATGTATCTACTCTATGAAAAACTTACCAATCCATTAGGAACAACTTCATTGTTATCGCCAAGTGCTAAAGTAATACTGTGTTTGCAGAAATCAGCATCTCCTGAAATTGGAGAATATTCCTTGTTGAAGTTGCGATTTTTAATTATCTCTTCAGCCTATAATATACCCATGGTATTTAATGTATGTCTCATCATTTATCATTTCAAATTCAATAAACAAAAATATAAAACATCAAAAATTTACTTTAGAAACAGTAGGTAGCACGTATGGTTTTCCAGTGTCATCTCTGTAAGCTCCAACCCCAAGATTGACTTTTTTGGGATTCTGGTCTCTCTTGTAAGCTTCTGTTATTCCCAATATAGCATCGGGTGGACCCATCTCTACATGTGACCACCATGAGCTGCAAAAATTAAATTGAGTGAAATTGAATTTATAATATATTATTATATCAAAGCTAAAAACCATATAATTAGATGAATATAATTAGAAATAATATATAAAATATTTGATAACGTTTAAAAATTATTTGATACCAACTGCAAAGCACAACTTAGTCAAGGTTAAACGAGTCGTGCGAAAAAAACAAAAGATGCATATTTCTTATCAATTTATCGCGTGACATACCTAGCCGATCTCGATGCAATTGCACCAAATGCAGAGCAGGTGTTTTTGAGTAAATCGCCAGTGGCTGAAAGGGCCACTAGTCTCACAGTTTGCGCCATTTTCGAGTTATCTAAGGGCGTGCGAAATATTACGTTAGTACGAGTCCCGCGCGTACCAGAATGTGGATGGGAATTAGCAGATCAGTGTAATTGCTGACGTCCGATAGCGATGTCTCGATTCCCCGCTCATGCGCACAAACGTCTTTATTTACTTCATTCTTCACCCTTCTTAGTATCATTTTTGTCCTATTTATGTACGAACGTGGTTGCCACGAAGAGGTTATCGCTTTATTTGAGAAATCGCATTATTATCAAAATATCTCTATTTTCGTAATCGAACATTTGGAATTGACTTCTCATTACGTAATGTCATTTGACACTGCTCAAACCGGATCGTAATCCGGTTCTATTGATTACTGTTGTTGTTTTTGAAAGTAAAATAACATTTTGGCTCTGTGATATGGAATTTTTTCAAGTTAAACGATTTGAGAATAACGGTTGAAAAAAGACATCAAACACAGGTTTAAATTATTTTATTAATATTCGCAATTACAATTGAATTATATTATTCTAGCAAATTTTTATCAATAAATCTCAATTACATAAGGCTATTAATTCCATACCTTTTTTTATCGCCGATAGCTTGTTGTACTCATTGAATGAGCTACTACAACAGGATTTTCGTGATATATTGTGGTCAGTTTAATGTAAATGCAGGTATAATAAGAGAATATTCATATTACACTTTGGTATAATCGAAACGCTACTCCGGCAAAACCGGTTCTCTCGATGACGTTCTTTCAGTTGATCTTTGTATTCCAGAATTTTCAATTATACTAAGGCTGTGTTTCGACTTGTGTATACCTATATGTGACGTGTTAGGAAAAGGAGAATAAAAACCAGTTCGAGCTTACAAGCAAGGTGAAGGATTTTTAATTCCTCAATAATGTAGAGCTCTCCGCGCGAGACAGGTTATATCAGTGAACATCGAAGCTCACTCTAGTTAGATGTTTTTACAACTCTGAAATTTGATTTTTCTTAAAGTGCGTTATCAGTTCGTGTGTGGTCAAGTACTTATCACGAAAACAGAAGTTTGGAGTTTTATCTTTTGTTGATTACAAGATGGCCTTCTCACGTATTGGATGTTCCTCGGATTTGATGAATAAATTTTTGGGCCGTATTGCACGTACAGGTGAAAGAGTTGACTTTCTATTATCTGCATAAATTTTTTACGAAAACATACAATACATATATACATTTATGAATTCGATATATTCATTCCTCAAATGCATAAAAAATAGTTAGCGATGACAAACGACATTTTACGTTACTTGTTGCACATGACTCGATCATTTTTTTTCATCACGCGACTCGCAATTTTCATATTCTTACTCGTAACGATAATTACGAGTGAATCGACATGCCAGATCTAAAAGAATTAAATGATCAGAAATATACGTTTGACGATTATATTTAATACTATCAGAAGTCAAAAATTTAAAAAAATGACAAATATTTCGTATTTTTGATTTATGTCATCCAACGTCTCTCTACACCAACCGTGTTTCGTTTGTCGTTTCCTTTTGTGTAAAAGCATCACTAATTTTATTATTTATTTTCAGATTCAAATTTCGCCAAACACGTACAATCGAAACAAAAGCTCCACGTTAGTCGAGTTCGTCAATACCCAGCTGCCCCGGCTCTACCGTTACCCACAAATGTTTCGGAAATATTCGCCAACGAAACAGGTCGTTTCACGCCTGAACGTTCCCGGGACATAGCGGCACCGATTCTCATCTACGATTTCGCTAGATCGAGCGGACAGCAGTCCCTGAAATTCGATAGAGTCCAGGAGGATGTGCACGTCGAATCTTACGATTGCTTCGGCGCCGTTAGCCTCAACGGCACAATGCAGAGCAACGTGCCCCAGCCGTTTTCATCGCGCGGAAAATCCACTCACTTGAACATGCCCGGTGGGCAGTGGGCACGCGATGGAAAATACATAGCCGAGGACATGCAGAATTCTCACTATCGCAGTTTGAAAAATCGCCTCGTGAATAAGACCAACGCATTTGGTCAGTGAAATCAGCGGTTCTTTGTCTCCTACGCAGTTAAAAATTTGGTGTCAACTCGAACAAATAAGTTCAGACACGTCCAAACAAGTTCATACAATAATTTTGTAATTTTTCATCAACATAAAAAAAAATAAGTTCAGACAAGTTCAAACAAGTGTAATCGAAAATTTTGTGATTTTTCAAATTGTCACGAACTGCAATTTAGTACGAAATAAGTCAGTAACAATACGTTATTTTTTTATGAATACCTTTGTGTAGCACAAAATAGACATTTTATGTTTTGACACGAAATTTTCAATTGTGTGTTGCGTCGATTTTAGATGATTTCTCGTACTTATGTGATCGAACAATGACGCGTTTACTATTTCTTTGTATTGTGTTGATTAATTTTGTTTAAATTTGTAGCTATTTTCGATTCAATTTTTCTTCGATAATGTTATTTTTTATATTAGCGAACGAACGTCATTATAATTTAAAAATGTAAGATTTTTAATCCTCCGTTTAGGTTCCACAATGAATTCGAATTTCGCAAACATTTGGCTAACAAGTTTTGTTCCGAAACACATCGATTGTGTAGCTTACTCGACAGACACATCGAATAAAGTGCCAAGCGATAGTTCTGCCGCAGAAGAGAGGCAAAAATTGATTATGGCCACAAAAAAACAAAGATTTAAGCAATTGGTAAAGGATTACGGATCTACAGTAATAGTTTTTCATGTTTCGATATCGCTGATATCGCTCGGTGCATTTTATCTTGCCGTTGCAAAGTAAGGAAAATTCCAATCTCACTTTTTGTATTTGACTTTATTATTAGCGTTTGAATCTCGTACTTGAAGCATGCACCCATGACTTTATTTGATACCGTCGCTCTATAATATTGGTTTTACTTTATTTCAGTGGTGTAGATTTATCAGCTGTTGTAGATAAATTAACAGGAGGTGCAAATGAGAATTTGGCAAAAGTTCTTGCAACCTCTTCGACTTTTGTAGTAGCGTATACAATTCATAAACTCTTCGCACCAGTTCGCATTTCAATAACATTAGCCGTATTGCCCATACTGGTTAGATATTTGCGAAGAGTGGGTGTTCTAAAACCTCTTAAGAACAAAAATTTATCAACGGCAACGAAATCTGAAATAAAATCTGAAACAAAATGATAAGTTTCATAATTGTTAATAAAATTCGATTTTTATACCTTATCATGTTAATGTAAATTGGAGAAACTTGTAACATACATTACATTTTTGAAATTTATAATAAACTTAATTGAAAATTAAATTTATTGTGTCGTATTACACCTTAGTAGAGTAATCAATAAAATCTATTGAAATTTCATGTACTTCATTTATTATATAAAGAATAAAATAGCTAATGTAATTTTACACATCACGTATATTTCGCATATGACATTCAGTGTGTGCATTAATAATTAAACATTTTGCTATTATCATTGAACTTGATTTCTAAATTTTAACCACGCTTAAAAAATTTTTCCTCATTCGAATGTTAATTTTAAAACATCTTTTATCGCGGTTGTAATATAAAAAAACCAAGTTCAGAAATAATAAATACAATAGCCTTAAGGCTTTAAAGATAAAACATCTTTTTGCCGCAAATTTCACTAGCAAGCGTAGAAAATTTGCGTGACAGTACATAAAAAAGCTCGGCAGTTTCAATGGACGAATTGGCAGCTAATATTGGAACAATAACTACGCACGGTAAGATGTTTTTTTTACCACACGTATAAATATATTTTATCATTGTATAATAGTAATTTAACTTTTTTGAGTTTTGATTACACGTAGGAAACATGGAAATGTTTTATATATATGTACATATCTTTTAAAAAATATATTATAGTATAGTACATAATATAACTAAAACCTGCCAGTATATACAATTCATGTCACTTTCTTAGCACACATCTTATATTTAAGATTGAGTCTGAAGTGATATTACACAACATCAACGAAAATTGCCATGTCAATATTTGTTGAGTTCATAAAATTAAAGTCTAACAAGTTACATATAAAAAACTATAAATCAGTAGCTTTGAGTATTACAAGGTATTCATAGATGTCTTTTCAAATTGTTTTTTTCTCAGATATTTACGAAATTTTTAAGCGTAATAGATTCAGTTCTCCATCGAAGCATAAAAAAGTGGATACTGCGTTATTTTACTTGGTACAATGAATACATTTTAGGTAGTTTGAAATCAGCAGTCGTTGCATAAATTGAGCACTTACGTTTTGTAAAATCAAAGAAATTAACGGCGATATAAAATGATACAAAATAAGTAACACATTAATACATACATTACGAAAAAATACTGTGACTACAAAATCGCAAATAACACATAATGACATCTACGATGTCGCGCATAAAAATTTCTTATTGGCACAATACATTAAAATTTGATTCGTTTTAAGACATACAAAAAATAATCAATTCTAACAACAAACGATCAAAATTTACTCAGTCTACGCGAATGATTAAATCATTAAAATCCTTAAAGTGCGCGAATGATAATATACACAAAATTGTCAATTTGTATGTCATGGAAACAGCATAAGGCTATACTATATACGTATTTCTGTTCCTACTCGATCACAAGTTAGTTTACAAAAAGTTTTAAAACGTGTGTTATTTATAAAACGACCAATTATCGATCTTTCATTCCTCAAATTTTCGATTAGCGCAATGCTTTGGTATGAGCATATCAGTGGCAGTGACGTTGTGGAACAATTGACATATTTTTTCTCGTAATTCTTTCTCGCGAGGAGAGTGTCATTATACAATCACAATATAAAGAGATAAAAAACTGTAAATTAATCGCAACAGTTTCGAGTCGTATAAAAATTTCTCAACCGTCGTTACCAGACTTTCAGAATGCGTCGCCTACTTTCGAATATACATTTACAAATTGCAATCGAAACAAAATTCAAACATACGCTTCCGCGCGACGACCCTGTAAGTGGTGGAAAAATTGCCGCCAACTTGTGAGAGTTTTGCTCGACCATACCCAGAAACTGCTCGTGATTCCAACGATCATCGCCATCAGGTATTTGATCATGAAAACTGCGAACTCCGGTCCTCGGTCGAGATTTTGCGTGTGTTTTCCAACTGGACAAGGCATCGAGTAGAGAGACTGCGGCCCCGGCCGCGAGCACATTTGCATATTCCATGTGAGCATCCACTGATCGAAGTAAGCCTGTTCGTAGAATAAACAAGCTATCACGATCAGGGCAGGAACTGTATACAGCACTGAGAAAATTCCGATTCGTATCATAAGCTTTTCCAACTTGTCGGTCTTCGTTCCATCGTGTTTCATCACAGTACGAATGCGAAACAGAGACACAAAACCAGCCAGTAGAAAAACCGTGCCGAGAACTAGATAAACGCACAACGGTGCGAGAACGAATCCTCTTAGAGCTTCGACGTTCCACAAACCGACGTAGCAAACTCCCGACAGAATATCACCTAGAATAATAAACCAATTTTAGAGGAAGAAAAGAAGAAATTTCACTATCGAGTCAAATATTAACTAGTTGACTGTTTATGACTAAGAAATTCAACTCCAGTTAACTAGTTATGAACAAAATTTTACACAGTTTTCTGATAAAAAATCTAACCATCGACTTTGCCCATCGCAAGGATGGTAACAGTTTTTATAGCTGGAGCTGCCCATGCGGCAAGATGAAAATATTGCGAGTGTGCCTCTATCGCTTCGTGACCCCACTTCAATCCAGCGGCGAGGAACCACGTGAGGGTAAGTATAACCCACCAAATACTCGAAGCCATACCGAAGAAGTACAGTACCATGAAAAGTACCGTACAAAGCTCGTGCTTCGTGCCCTGCGTGATAGTCGAGGCCATTTGAATCTGCATGTTGAGGGGCGGCGGAAATGGATCTCTACAGGCGATCGAGTTGCCGGCTGCCCAGCCCACTACATACGTCAGTGCCACCATGAGATAACATACAGACAGAAATATGATAGGCCTCTCTGGATACCTGTATCGAGAAAAGAAGAATTAACGATAAGAGAAATAAACATCGCTTCATAAATTGAATTTAAATTAAGCTGTTTACAGTGTCACATTATACACTTTTACACTGGGAAAAAATATTGATCCAATTAAATATGCATTTGTATTCTGTTCAATGAACTGTCACTTGAAAGATTTTCTTTCATTCAACAAATCATCCTCTTGGCAGTATATGACTGCATATTTAATTTGTTCAACGTTTTCTTCTCAGTGTACTATTTTTGTTCTATTTTTTGTATAGCTAATTTTATCTATTCTAAGCTCAATATTATTTCTACTTATAAATAGAGTGACAGCATCAGGAAAATACCTAAATCTGTCGGTGTCGATGAGGAAAGTGAGAAAAGTGAAGAAGCACGACGCCGCGCAGATCGACGCCCAGGTGCCTACCCAGACCCTCGAGAATCTTCTCTCGCGCTCGGTGAAGAACATACCGTCGCAGGGTAGGCCGCAGTTACGTTCTACCTTCTCGCCGATTTTCAGCGAATAGCCCAGCTCGTTCGGCACCTTAAACTGAAGGGGACAAACGAAACCAAAATTTCTCGCGCTGCCCAGCATGAAGTTGCCACCACCGTAGGATTTCGGGCCGCCGTTCCAGGAGGGTTGAAATTCAGCCGGCATGCGTGGTGGCGGATACACCGGCGGCAGAGGTTCCGGCGAAGTCGTCGTTTCGTTGGTGCCCACGCACAATTCCGGTCCACCGTTTTCGGGGAATTTCGTGCAATCGAAGTTCTCCGGCCAGGCGTACCCGAAGGTGTTCATCATTCTCTCGCAGCCAGCCCGAGCGCTCTCGCACAGCGATCTGCACGGGGGTATCGCCTTCTCTATTATCGTGCATACCTGCGAAATGATTGATCGGTTACAACCCGCTACCTGAGTATTTTTTAGAGAGCACAATATAGCCTCAGTTTCGATTAACCTATAAATTTTTAATTTATTGTGCCCTCGTATTAAATTTATATTCTTATTTATTTTTTGAATTAGTAGTTTGTCCGTACCACATTTTGTTGTAATTTTACCGTCAAAGCTGTAAATTATTCATGGAAATTTTCAGGTTAAGCGGCAACTTTTGGAGTCAAAGTTTAGGATGGGTTGACACATTATTTTTTCATAACAAACTTCAACTTTAGCTATTTAGAAGCAAATTCAATCGTGACATACCTAATTAACACTAATGAGTATTCGACTGATTAGTATTGCAAGAACAGATAGGTTCTAACTTGCACTCAACCTGAATTTCCACTCTGATAGCTCACGACAATAACAACTGTCAATACTAGCTAGTCTGCCGGACTCGTCAAAGAGGTTATTACGTACCGGAGCATACAACGAGCAGAGGAAGAACCTCAGATCGGGACTGCACTTGATCTTGACCAGAGGCGCGAACTGATGCATCTCCTGACCCGCATCCTCCTGTTTCTGGTGGTTCAGGAGATTCGGCATGATCGTCTCGTTGTAGGGAATATTCATGCACAGGTTAATGGTGATCGGTTCGCAACGACCATGGTGAGCCAAGGGGTCCTTGGAGTGGAGTCCGTGCGCGGCACCGATCGTCGCCAGAACGCTGAGCACCACCACCAACGAACAACGCATTTTTATTTCCTTTTTTTTTTTCGACGGACGCGAGTACACAATGCGCGAGTGCGATTCTTTCGGTGAAATTCTCGACGAGGGAAGAAGAAAAAAAACGTAACCTCCCCTCCGCGGGCGTCACACCAGCGAGCCTTCCGTGAAACCTTCGATGTGCGTCTCACGAGTATTCATATCACTCGGATCTACGCGAAATGTCAAACGCGAACGACAAAAGTCGCGCGACGGCGCGTCGAGCAGATCACGCGAGACATCCACCAGCGGCTACGACGAACTCACTGATTTTTCGAGAAACGAAGGTGGGACGCGAGTTCTTTACAAGAAACGGCAAACGCACTGTAAACAGACCACGAACTCAACAGTGGGCCACGGCGCTGCGGTAGAAGGGATAACGTACGTTGCCTTCGCGATCAATGGCGGTCTCGTCGATGGTGGCGCTACTTTTGCTCTGGTGGCAACTGGTGGCTCATTTCATTTGAAAAATTAATCGGATTCAGTAGTCTCGATATTAGAACATTATTGGCTCTTGTTTTACGAAAATTCGAATCGTAACGCTCGTAACCGTTAATATCATTTATTTTAAGAATCTGATTTTTCAGGTATAGTTAGTGGATAGTGAAAGAAAACAGATATCTTACTATTTTTATCTGATTTTTTTTATTGAGGAGGTTTGAATTCAATAAAATTTGACTCGTAACGGTTGTAATCGACAATATTATTACTTTTAGGTATTTGATTTTACAGACGGATAGAGTGAATAGTGAGATAAAAAAAACAGGTATTTTCATATTTCTTTCAAATTTTTTTTATAAAAACTAGGTTATAAAAAGCTAATTTAGGTTATAATATTCCTATACAAATTTTTTTTCTTCGCCAATAAATTTCTATAGTACTCTTTTTTGTAACTTTTATGTATTTTTCTCAGTATTTCGCTTCATCTGTATGGACATAAACACGAAAAAGTAAACTTTGCACTATAATAACCAAAAAGTTGAGGGAATGAACCAAAACTCGTGATATCGTTCAATTGATTTTGATTTTATTAGGTTCCTGACACACAGGTAATGCACAATATGTTCGATTTTCGTTCAGTTTTCTTTTTGTTTTTATTTTTTTTTATTTTTATTTATGCTTTATCGCATAGGTAGTTCATTGTCGGCCATGCCGGTTTAGTTAACATTATATTTGACTGTCATAGAGTACGAATAGCACTGGATCGTTCTTCGATTACGTAAGTCCACTATTTTCCAACTCTTGTAGAAAAAACCCAACATCGAAATTAACAAACTACGCAATCGAAGAGCTCGAGTGGTTTTCAAGAGACGATTTATCTCGATTAATTCGCGTGCTCGTCCTCAGGTTCGTATTTACAATAAAAGTTCCGTCGTGGATCGCTTTCGTTTCGTTATAAACAAATAAATAACCCATAATAAGTATAATAATAATTAATTATTAATAATAATATACATAATATTATTAATAATAGTGATTAATTAGTTATTATTACTATTATGGATTATTATTAATAATCCTTTTTATTCCCCCAGCCGTACGTTTCACTCGAGTCGCGTTCAGTTATATTTCCACGTTTTTCGAGTTTGATTCTTCTCGTAATTCATTCACATTCCTCTGACGCGAAAGTATATATCTACTATGTGAAAGACATTTCAAAAATAAAGTTTGATTTGACTTATCGATTAAGTTCGCGACGGCCGCGCGACGATCTATAATTATTAGGATTAGTATTTATTCACTTTTATTAGTTTTAATAATATAATTATCATTATCCTAACGATTCACCGTATTATCTAGCGTAAAATATAATTGCAATCTCGTTTGGAGCACAGTCAAATCACATCGGACATTCAGAAGTTTCTGAAACAGTCTGCTTTACCGGCGACCCTCATTTTCCAATTTTTTTTTATTTTATTAAAAAAATGTGGAAAATAAGAATTATCGATAAACCGAACCAATACCGAAGTTCTATTTTTTCTGATTTTCGTTTTGATCCAAAAACTTGGTTCAATATTTTTTCTTTTTTTTTAGGATACACTTGGAAATTGGCACGAGTGAAAAACAACACCGGAGGTGACGCCATTGAATATTTCGGTAGCACGACCGGATTTATTCTAATTTTTAAACAGCTTACGGTTCGAAAAAAAGTCCCTCAAGGGTATCTAGCCAGCGAGTAAACGTTATAGGATTAGGAAGGATTGGCCTATTTCAATGAGAAGAATCTTACTTCCCTCAAGAACCCCAATTTCCCTTAAGAAGATCAAAGTGTAAAGAAGAAAGACGATTGGAAGTTGCATTCTTCTCGCGAGCTTCTTCGAGAATCGCAGAGTTACAAATGCAAAATTGATTGCAATTTTGTGCTAAATTTTTCTCCAAACGATATTTCCTCAACGTCGAATCGAGTATTAGCAGAGATTAAAATACTTTCGAGATACGTTCGAAAAATTGGACAGACTCTCTCGAGATATTCGATCGAAATTTATCAAAAAAGAATACTCAGATGGAGCATAAACGCGCTTATCGCGCTGTAACCGTTTATTCCACTAATTTATCCGTTTACGCTATACTAACTAATTTTTTACAATGTAACGCTAAACTTGTCTCCGTTTTTTCGAAATGATTAAATCGTGGAAGTCTATTGGTAAATTCGGGTCATGACGCGGCCTGCGCGAACGTCCTCTACGAAAATACTTCGCTCGAGTTTGAAAAAATAAAAAATTATCACTTCGTTCCTTACCGTCGTACGATATAATAGGCTCGTCTTCAATCTCTCGCATTTCATTCTCTCTCTCTCTCTCTCTCTCGATTATTTACACCCTATGTAGTTTAGATTTATCGCGAGCGACGAATCGACCTCTCTTTTCATCGACTTTCGTAATAAAATACATGCAAAAATATCTCTTCACGATAGCTACCGCAACGAATTATTTTCGTAGATTATCCACGTTTTCATTCGGCGAACGCGACAAGACACTCGATATTAATTCTATACCCGTGTGAGATTTCGATTCGTCGTAAACAATTTAACAGCGTCGCGGGACGGTCCTCTGAGCGCATCTCTCTCACTCCTTTTCTTATTCTTTTGAGCAAAACTATCGCAGTCTCGCGATTAAAACGGAACAACAGTCGACGGCGTTTCACGAATACTTAATTCCGGAAGATATATTTGGCACATCGTATTTAACTTTGACAATCGCGGTGCTAAAATGCCAGACAAAATATACTGAGAAACTCAGTAGAGTTCAATCATTTTTTTAATCAAATTCTCAGAAGGTATAAATATATTTACATTTTTTACAAAGAAAATTTTCTCCTGCAATTTTTAAAATTTACGATTTTTTTATTTTAGGTTTTTTATACGTCCTGGCTGATCCTCCTGGCAACAAAACTATACCGACAAAAAATAAAATCGAGTATCCTCGGCGCTAGCACCGCGACATTCACGCCAATGAGCAATTCGCAAAAGGAATTCGTCGTGCAACGACGCGAGTGTACTGGGGATGAAGTTGAGGTTAACGAGGTGCGAGAAAATTTTTTAAAATTCTTTGTACTACCATTTTGACACGCTGAATGAGTTTCGTTTTGGCGCATTATTTGACCACTACGCGTCTACTGTCGGGTTCGACTATGAGCAAAAAAATATACACAGCACTTCCGATTGTGTTATTTTTTAAAAAAATCCTTTTTGATTACTCGTGTCCTCGTGATGCGCTCGTTCTTTAGCTGTTCATGACGGTAGAGCGTCTCGAGTAACCGCGCCTCGTTACGGTCTCGCCCTGAGCCTCGCACTCCCTCTTCACGCGGTCGATTATGTCAGCCACGAGCTTCTCCTCTTTCTCCCTCTGCTGCTCCCAGTCAGGTCCCTTGCCGATCTGCGGTCAATTCACGTGTCTCTCGTTTTTGTCTCACCCCGGCTCAGCTTTTGCGTAATAAACGTGCGTTTCTTTTCCAAATTCATGCAAAATCAACTGTCTCGGTTTTTCTCGTAAAAACAAATAAAACAATCGTTCTTTTGTACGTACACATTTATTGTAAACCATTCGCTACGCAACTGTAAAAGGATGATGCGGGAAGATCGAGCAAAAATATTACAAAAGAAAATGTACTGCTCAAAAAAATTAATGGGATAGGTACGTCATCAATTCGAATAAAAAATTGAATCGAATTGAGCAGGTGATTATTTTAAATAGAAAAATTGGATCTAGTTTAAATACTCATTGGAAATTGTCCCTTTAATTTTTTTCAGGAGTGTATAAACGCTAAAGGTGAACGATATTCTTTTTTTTCGCGCGAAACGTGAAAAAAGCGGAACGAAAGCACCCGCGAGCGAAGACTCCCTCGTCTTTCGCTCTTTGCTCTTTGTACGAGACGCAAAATGCTGGAGAGGTGGGGGGGGGGATGGTAAGAAGCAGCAAGCGATAATTTTTTTGTTGCGGTCCGCCTTTTTTTTCAGGGGGGTGAGATCACTTACGTCGGAGGTTTTACGGGGCTTCTTATTAGCCGACTCCTCGCGGTTCTCGTCGTTCTCGTTGTCGGAGTGCCTCGAGCTGAGGTGCCCGATGTAGCCCTTACGCGACTTGAAGTACGCGTTGCAGGTGTGGCACTTGAACAACGGGGCCGGCTGGGCTACCTGGGTGGACACGTGGAGCTTGTACTTGTGCCTGTACCATCGCGTCCTAGACGGTAGGACCTCGCCGCACCACTTGCAGACTACCGAACCGTCGTTCTGTATCAGGTATTCCAGCAGCTTGCAAAACAACATTTATTTCCCTTTTTTTTACCTTGTCTAATTTTTTTCTTTTTTTTTTTAGGGGAAAGGTACAACGAGTGGAATTTCTGCGCCTCGTACACGCGGGTGCTTTCCATTCCTCTAAATTGAGTTTTTTACACAGAAGAGAATGTTGAACCAATTAAATATACTGCCAAGAGGATATTTGAGTGAGAATTGGTTGATTTAATAATTTAGTTAGATTGTAGAAATATCCTCTTGGCAGTATGAATTATTTTTGGTTCGACATTTTTTCAGTGCAGAGAACCGCACAGTCTCGCGTTCAGTCTCACGCACTCTCATCTATAATAATAATAATAATAGTAACGCAGTCTCGCGTTATTAATCGACTCAACGTATTGACTAATATATTTATACATACGTTAAAAAAGAGAACGCACAAGTGGAAGTACATTTGCGAAAAACCTTAAACTACGTCGGAGGCCTATTGGGTGTTCGTTAACAGAGTCGAACCGGAATTCCCAACGGCAGGCCAAAAGAAATCGAACAAAATATTCGTTATTGCACAGCGAGGCACTTGAATAGTTGGTCATAAATAGATTGTAACAAAACAGATACAAACGTCGGTATACCAATAACGAAACAAACAATAAAAGGAAAACACGAACTGGTTACATGTACACAATATTATCGAGTTCGGTAACGCCACACGAAACAATAACGATCAGCACTCAACAACTAACTTTTCGAAACAAACGACTCGTCTCGATAAATATCGCAAATTTAAAAGACTCTAAAATTTGACTAGATTAGACTAATCGATCGTTTTCGAGAAACGAATCGGACACATTTGAAACACGTCAACGGAACAAACATCCTCACAAATTCCACAACACGACAATTTTACTAAGTCTAGTTTATCGCTCTCATTTTTGACTTATTTTTTTAAACTTCTTTCTATTCATCAAATATTTTTTTTTCAGTTACAACTCGTGAAACTTGAGTCTAGAGAGGCTTCCGCAGCTAGTTTGACTCTGAAAGATAGAGAAAAAAAATGGAAAGCACCCTAAATGCGGGGCCGCATGGGCTTCCTCGGGACGGGTATCCTGACGAGTTTGACGGAACGGGCTCTCGGGGATCTCGTTTTCTTGCCAACTCGATGACGGTGATGACGATGAAGATGACGATGGAGGATCGGGAGTACGGCACAGACCTGGCCGTCCGAGGACGTCGAGGATGTCGAGGACGTCGACGAGCCGGAGGACGTCGAGGACGCACTCGCGTCCTTACCAACCTGTTTCCTCACTTCCGGTTCGCTCTCCGGGCCTTCGGTCTTCGGCACGAGGAGCTCGCCACGCTCGTCCTCGCGGTCCGAGAGGAAGTGGACCCCGCTGACGACGCGCTCGGCCTTCGCCAGCTGCTCCACTCCGTCGCCCTGACGGTGGTGATGACGATGGAGATGATGAAAACCGTCTTCGGTGATGCGTGACGTCAACGGGGGCGTCGTCGAGCTCGCCGGGGCGCCGTTAGGGGCTGGCGAGGACGACGCCGAGGAGGTGCAGATCTCGAAGATGATGTCGCTCGGCAGACACGGCAGCTGATCTGAACGGAGAACAGAGCAACGGATTTTGGACTGATTAGTTTAAAGAGATTGTTAGTTTTGGGGAGAGAATCTTTGAACTCGTGTTACGAAAAAGTGTAATCCTCAAAGTAATTACTGTAATTCAGCTAACAATGATCGCAATTCGAATGAATCATTTTTAGTCACTCTTGATTATTTTGAGAAGGATAGATAATATTTTTTATTGTATCATTGAGATGTAATTTTTTATCACAGATGCATTTACAGTGCGACTGTCGAGCTTATATCATTTTGTCTGTAAAATCGCACTGATGCATTTGTAATAAAGAAAATGTTTCGTAACAAGAGTATGAGCTTGATGTGAGACTGCGGGGTCGGGAGGATAAAATTTGAGGAATGAGGAAAGTAAACGATACGCACGTGAAAGAACGGAGAATCTTGTGAAGGTAAACTCTGGGTTTGAGAAAAAAACTGAAGCAAAGAAAAAAAACGAGTTTTGCCTTCATAACGATTACGTTGCTCTTTCTTTTCTTCCGGGCTCTTCATAATGCATATATATTTGCTCTAATCAAGGTCGTGTGTTCACATCGATACATAAAACAAACGGTCGGGTAGACTATTGCAATATATATCACAAAGAGTTACAGAGAAACTACGATTAGATAAATACAAATATTGATGATGATATTTGCTTAGTTGGTTATCGTTATTTGTTGTCGCGAGGCACCAAAATACAGGTAAATTGCTATCGGTAGAGAACCGACGCTCGATCGACTAAAACGTGCTTAGGTGCAGCTAGAACGAACGTACAATATAATATAACACAATAAAATATATATTTCTATATAGAATATATATGCTTACATATTTTTATATTTATATAATATAAAACTAATTTTTACTCTTTATCGCAAATTTTACAAAATTTTTCAATGACGCTTCTCTTATGGGAGACAAATAAAAATAACTTCACAATGTCTTTTGTTTTTTTGTCACTATAAGGCCTCGTTAAATTCCAATTTTCTCAACTTGAAACTGCATTAATTTTAGCGATGATGCGTTCTAATACTTGACTTCATTAATATTACTATTATTAACGTAATAGTTCGATAAAAGCCGCTCGTACGATGCTCGCATCGAGTTAATCTACTTTCGAGCGAACATCGCACAAGCGGTACGTGACTACGCTGCTTTCGCAATGCACTTAACGTCTTCTCTTCTTTTCTATACCGTGTAATGCATCGTTACCTCTAGTTTATCCTTACAAAAAATAAGTATCACAACGCTAATTGCATTTCTGAAAGCATTTCAAATTAAAAATACTTATCTCGATAAGAATTATAAATTATGTATATTTATTTTCTTCGCATTTCCGTAACTAGCCTAGTGAAAACTTTGAAAAATAGAAGGCGCCGTTTCGTCAGCTACATTATATATATAAATATATATATAATAATAATTCATGTAGAATATCTGTATCGTCTATTTATTCATATTTCCTGCTAAACCACTCTTTTTTATTCGGGCTGGGAACATATTATTCCACTATGTAAAAAACAGTTTGAACACTCTTAATAACAAATTTTAGATGCAAATTTCAACTTTACATTCGTTTAATTGGTACAAAGTTGAACTAGACGATTTCAAAGGGTGAAAAATGAGGATAGTTTATCTTCTTTTTGATACAACGATAAAATAAATTTTGAATGAGAAACGCTTTATAAAAAATGAAATTTTTATCAGTAAACAAAATGCTAACACATCTCCACACATCATAAATTTTAAGGCCGTTGCGGTAGAATGATGAAAAAGAAAACGAATATATTACATTTTTATGAACTTGGAACCAACATTAAAAAATGTTGAACTTTGAGATATATTTCATTAAATTTGCTTACAAAATTTGCACCAAAGGTGAGTGTTCGCGTAGCGTGTACACGTAAATATAACATTTATAAATTTCTATAATACGTTATTGTGAATATTGTCATTTTCTCGGCCATCGATGATTTTCAATCGCTTGTCGCCGCATTATCAAATAACGAGCTTCTCATTCCTTTTTTTAAAGAACATTTTTAAATTATCACCGAACGTAACGAACGAGTTTTAACATTTTTCTATAATCCATCTACTGTTCCCCAACACCAAAAATTGTGTAGTATTTCAACAGCTTGTCAAACGATATCGACTCCCATCCTTTCTCAAGGCGAGTTATCAGCAAACGAGAAAACGAAAAATATAATATTAATGTAATAATATTTAAAATAATAATATATCAAAGAGAAAACAAACTGTCGCGGTTCGCATGGATCGAGCCGACGACATATAACGTGTATTACGTTCTCGTTTACGTTTTCAATTCTACTGTGTGCATGTGCTAGTGCTTTTCCTTATTTAGCTAGTTATAAACATTATTATTACTTGTCCATTTCTAAAATTTAATAATATGTAATTTTAAACAATATTTTGTGAATAATGATAATAGTAACGGTGATAATAAAAATAATATTATTGTTGCAATAATAGTAGTGCAAGAGTAATATTAAACTATATTTATAATAATAATAAGTCTACAATACGTTTTTTTTCCCAAAATAAACCTGTACATTACCGAGTTTGCTACACAGTGTAAACTATGATCTTCTCTTCTCTATTTAGGCACTATCAAAGAAACTTTAGCGATGCTCGCGCATACGCAAGATATAAACTCTATGGTAAATATACAATTTTCTCATTTAGATATTTTTTTCGTTTTCGAATATATGTTATCGTTATGGTTATCTACGCACCATTGGAATTCAATCGACTGGAGGGCTTAATAAAAGAAACATGGATCCAAACATCGGCTCTATCTGCATATTTTCTCATCACAAAATCGTGTCACATAAATTTTTCTCGACATATATATAATGGTTAAACAATAAAAAAACTTGATGTATATTATTTACACGCAACAAATAGAAATAAACCTATATACTCTATCGATAAGTTCTTTTTTTGCACAGTATAAAAAAATTTGAATCCATGGAAAATAAAGAGGTGATCGTTTGAAGAAAAATTCGCTCACAGAAGAAACAAGCAAATCCGCGTTTCGGTGTGCACGATTACCCGATTGTAAATCTAAATTTTTAATCAATACGAAAGGTATAAAAAGTTTATTAGTCGGTATCGCAAGGCATTCGTTAAGAAATTTATGTTATATATTTTTTTTTTTCGCTCTTTTCAATATGTGCGCTTTTTTTTTACCAATCGTCCTGTTCTCAGTCGTCAGTAATATTGCTTCCATTAGAACATGTCGCGGTTCATCCGATAAATCGCTCTCGCAATGGGAATGCTCGAAGAATCGGCTGAGTACACTCAACTCGCGACGGAAGACCTCGATTGTCATTTTCGCAACAATAAAATTAAAAAAAAAA